>CM065381.1:11205000-11382500 GCA_033060915.1 Euryodendron excelsum | reverse complement strand
AATCATGAGTGGTCTTGCATGGACTAGTAATGTAATGACTGCCTTGGTTCGATATTGATAGCTTTGTTGAACCAGATTGTTTTAGGTGTTGTTTCTCATCCTACTTGGTTTTTTAAAATTATGGCCACATACAGTTATTTTCATGTTCTAACCCGAGAGTCGTTTTTCAAATTGTTTCTACAATTAATGTTGGCTCAAGTGGGAGAATGTTAGATTATTCTTGATTGAGCCCGCATTATTTGTGGGTGTTTTTTAAACACGGGTTGGACCCAAGTCTGGATGAGACAAACATGGTAAGCCCAATAAGGTTGTGATTTATTATACATGGGCTAGTGTGCACCTATCATCAATGTGGGTTGACGAAAATTAGTGTGGGCCTATTAAGCCAATTGAGCCTTTTATGGAAGGGCCCAATGTGGTTAAGGTTTTCCTGTATATAGAGGCTAGGTCCCCTCTCTTCCCACAATCAAACAGATTTCCATAAACTTCTGTCATACAGTAGTGGATACAGAGAGGAAGACCAGCCTCCAAGAAGCCTTGTTCGAGATTAATCGACGCTCAAAGAGTTTCGTGAAACCATGGAGCAAACAGGTAAGTTTCCGTATTCAGTTTTGTTTCTTGTTAAAGTTCCTATATTCACATATGATCTAGGTCAACTTTTATGATCTCTTTATTGATGTTTACATTATTTTCATACTGAAACTTTTTTCTTGGAAAGAAGAGGACTTGGAGAGCCTTAAGAATTTAGTAATCTCCTCTATTAGCTTGAGTAACAGACCAAGACAAGATCTTATGAAAAGTAAGCATAAGTGAAGGATTTTCGACCAAGTCTTTTCGCAAAGAAGAGGAAGACAGAATGATAAAGGGGAAGTTTGTTCATGATTGGATTTGGAAAACTTGGGCTCCCCACAAATTTCAGATTTTTGGCTGGTTATCTGTTCTTAAAAGGATAAAATCAAAGGATTTCCTGATGAAGAGGAAAAGTTTAAAGCCAGTTGAAAGCCCTCTATGTCCTCTCTGCTACGAAGAAGTGGAGGATTCTGATCAGCTTCTGCTAAAGTGTAGAATAGCTTGGCTTGTATGGAGTAAATTTATGTTCTGGTGGGGAATTGAATGGGTTTGTCCTCAGTCAATCCCAATCTCAGTCAATGGTGGATTATACAAGATCAGAGAAATCTTAGCAAGCCTATCTGGGAGGCAGTATTTTTAGCTACTTTGTGGAATCCGTGGTCAGCCAGGAATCATGTGGTGTACAACAACAAAAAGAAAAAAGGTTGATTGGGAGGAGATAGTTGAAGAAATCGAACTGGTAGTGTGGTACTGGCTTTAAGCAAAACTATCAGAGGGTTGATGCTTTGTGAAGTCCTCAAGACTTGTAAGGCTCTGTTTTTTTCTGATTAATAAATCCTTTTACTGTTCAAAAAAAAAAAAGAATAATGAAAAATCTTATACGTAATCTTATTTCTCAATCATTTTCTTATTTCTAAACATAACGAATGAATCTCATATAAATTTATTAATATGAGTCCTATAACTTTGTGTCTAGAAATAATAAAATAAATTAAGAAATAAGATCACTATCTGTGGTAGCTTTGTCTAAAGGAGTCTTGTTGAAGCTAGTAACTAAAACTCCGGCGAGAGTGAGTCTATCTTCTTTCATCAACTCGTTCAAGGACTCAACACTTCTTCTCAACGATGCTTCGTAAAGCCTCTTCTCTCTCATCACTCTCTCACTTCCTCTCGACCGTCTGGCTTGGTAGAGACTTGTGCTCACAAGCTTCTCTTTTCTCCATGCCAGGATCGGCTCAACCCTTACGCCATCGCCTCCCTTAGGTGATCAAGGCGATCGGTTAAGACCCTCAATTTTTTAAGGCTTTTAATTTTTAAAAAATAATTTATTATAATAGTAGTTTAAAATAATTTTTGAATATTTTCTTTAATAAAAGATCCATCAACTTAAAAAAAAAAAGCCTAAAATCAATTACACTAATTAATTTTAAAAAAATTAATTCAATAAAAAAATAAAGTTGTCATTATCACCGTTTTCAAGATAAGATAAGTTAAAAGTTTCAATTCTAAATAACTCTTTCTCTCTCTACAAAGTAAAGAAATTTAAAAAAAATCAAAAAGTCCGAATTCATAAAACTCTCTCTCTCTCTCTCTCTCTCTCTCTCTCTCTCTCTCTCTCTCTCTCTCTCTCTCTCTCCGTGGTATAAACTGAAAATAAAATATCAAATGTTATCAATTTCAAATAACTCATTATCTTATATAATTCATTTTTTCTATTAACGTATTCTCATTCAGTGAGCTTCCTTTTGTGTTAGTACAATACTACTTTTTCTTTTATTTGACACTATTAAAATTTAATATTTATCCTCGTTATTGAATATCTATAATATTTTATTTTATTTCATTATTCATTTTGTCATCATTACTCATTAGAAAAAGTATTACTAATTTAGTTTTAATTTTTTGATTGTCATATTATAGAAGTTATACCAAATTCAAGTTGTTATCCATATCTACAATCTTATCGTCAAGAGTGATAAATGGATTATATTATTCTATCAAAGACTTCTAGTATTATCTACATTCCAATGTTTTAAAAAAAGCATCATTTAAAATAATATAAGTTTAAATATAAATTTTTCAATAATATTAAATATGTCAAAAAAGCCTTATCAAAATTTTTCACCTTAAGCCACCATCATTGTTGAGGACCTTGCTCCATGCCCTCTATCTCTATTTGTGTGAAAATATGCTTGCATGTGTAGAATTAGTAGATGATACATCTTGAACTAGGGGTGGTTACATACTCGATGGCTCGCCCAAGCTGCTCTATCATTTATAGAACTTAAAATTTTTTTTATATCCTATTAGTTTAAATAAGTAAGCTTAAAAATTACAGCAAACAATATATATATATAATAATATATTTTTATATTTTCATATTATTTAAGAATATTTTTATATTAAATTTTATATTATTTATTATTATATTTAAAAAAAAATTTAGTATAAACTTGACCGCCTAATGTCCACTCTTACGGTGAACCCATGTTTCACCTCATCCTGACCGTAGTAGAGACCGGGGTTGACGATTCGAGTCTTCAAAGCAGAGATCAGATTGTTGGAGCAGTTTGGATTCAGATAGGTTAATGATTGATAAAGGAATCTTCCAACACCTGGGACTCAGGGCGGGGCAACTAATCAACCTTCCAAAAAAAAAAAAACTTGATAATTTTTTAGTATAAATATTTGTTAAAAATAATTTAATAAGAATTTGCAATTATTGTCTAAAAAAATGATCCCATATTATATTAAATTTTAATCATCACATATCATCACATGATTTTAGAAAATTTTGTTAATTTTTTGCTCCTTTCAAAAATTTATAAATGCCCTCTTAAATAGTAAAAACTATAGTTTCACATATAATTCTAGATATATTTCTCACCTAAAAATATTAAAATATCATCCTTAAATAGTTAATTTTTTCAAAAATCCCTTTATATATTATATATAAGTTTATATACATTATAAGTAATACTATATATACATAAAACTTATAAAAGAATTATAAAATTCTTTTAAAAAGTGATGGTGGCTAATCTAAGTTTTCACTTTAAAACCAACACTCATAATTATGACTTTTAGTTATAAAAATACAATTATCACATCATTCTATTAAAGTTTGATTTACAAAGTTTTGAAAAAAATAACATTTTCAATATATTAAATATCTATACGTGGAAGTCAACTGCTCTATATTAATTTAAAAAAATTAAATTGTTATTAATAATTGCCCTAATGGCATCAAATTTTCACCGTGTTGAGAACTTTTTGACCTCTTGTACGTGCTACTTATTACTGTTCCAACAACCGACAACCATATAGTAGCATTAACTCAAACCACGTCCCCCTCCCCCAAAATATATATATATATATATATGTATGTATGTATGTAAGCTTATATACATGCAAGTACATGTGGGATGTGTTCACGTTGGATTGGTTTTGGTCGGATCGATATTGGGTTATTAACTAACCTTTTGATGTCCTTTAGCCATCTTAATTATATATATATGGATACAAACATGTATTTTTATATGTAGATTTTTATTTATCTTGTGTTTGGAATTTAAATTTAATAAAAAATAAAGTAAAATCAAAAGGTAAAAAAAATAGAACAAAATAAAATAAAATTTTTGCTCTCTTTTTCTTTTCTTTTCTATCATCAATCCTTTATGCAAACATAGCCTTATGGATCCTAATTTCTAGGTCAGTAAAACAGCTTGCTTAATTAAGAATTGTTATTAGAATAAATCTAACATATTTATGTATAAAAATAGTTTTATTTTCCATTTATCTTTATATCCTCCTACTCTGCCACTAAATTCTACGCCTCAAAATAAAATTTATTAATTTTCTGATTTCAACATTGACTCCTAACTAGCCAACTAGTCTTTTTATCTCCGTTGTTATTTACTTCAATAGGCTATCCTTATGTTAAACTAAAGAGACACATCCATAATTTAATTTGATAAATTGCAATGGTACCAATTAAATAATTAATCAAATTCACTATATATAAAAATATTACGATATTGTGATTCTTCAAATAATTGCAATGTTTATATAAAAAAAAATAAACACATTTATCTCAAGTTAACCACTCAATCTAATTATCTCGGCTCCATTTTTAAGCAAGCTTAAGTTTTTCTGGCTCAATTAACTTTACAATTTAACTTTATAGAAGGTACAAAATTAAGTTAGGCCATAACAGCTAAGCTAATTAATTATAATAGTATTATTAATTAAAAATTAACTTAACAATTGTTATAGCTCAAACTATTAGAGGAGATTTAATTAATCATATGTTTTATTATTCTTGTTTGTTATTCTTACTAATACTCAAGAATTTCAGGTTAACACATTAATAAATGTGTTGGTTTTTATAAAAATTTGTTGAGATCAATTAGGTTCATAGAAGTAAGGATAAATCAATAAGTCATCTAAGAATAATCTTGATTTGGTTTAAACTATACGTAAGATGATATTTCATATACATGTATATATTTACATGTATAATTCAATTAATAGCAATAAAAAATTTATTTTACAAAAAAAAAATATTTGTTTTTCTATCATGTCCATCGCACGGGCCAACTTATAATTAATGAATGTACGTATTTTTTTTTTTTTTTGACATTTTACATTATTTGGGATTATTCAGTTAGGTAGAGCGGCCTGAGAGTATTTACTTCTCTAACAACTTTATCTTTTTTTCTTTGTTTTTTTGGGGGAGGATTGGTAGAAACAATGACTTTGCATGGAAAGATAGTTGAAGTTTTCTTTAAATTTCTCATGACAAAAGGTAATCCTATACATACAGAATTTCTATACAACATAATGAATGTGGTTCAACGAAAGCATTTTAATTCAAAACATAACACTCGTCATGATGGATGGATGGATCTCAATCATGAAGATGTCCATTATTTTCTTTCAAATTTTTGTATAAATTTATTGAAATAATAGCATTTTATCATGAAAATGCATATGCTTTTGGGATTTGGATCATCTCCATTTCATCAATTAACAAACTCACAAATTGACATCAAATCAAGTGTGTTACAAAAATGCGTCATTTTTACATTAAAATTTATTTCTTCATATATAACTACAAACTCATTTATTTTCAAGTAAGCTTTAGATCAACTAATTAGATCTTTTTATTTTTATTTTAAGTGGCTGTCAATTCTTTAATCAATAGAATAGAGCTCTTATTTAATTCATGTTTTGCATGTTACTTTCTTCCTTTAGCCATCTCATATATATATGTAAATGCATATACATAATTTCTATATAGATTTTTCATATATGGATCCTAATTCCTAGGACTTGAGGTTAGTACAACAACTTGCTTAATTAATTGAAATTGTGACCAAAGGGTTGTTCAAGTTGGCAAGGGACTTTGACAATTGACACAATAGTTGTTAATTCTGCACCGGTGAGTGTATTTTTTTTTGTTATTGATATGGTACATATAGATATCGTTGTATTTCAATATATTATTTTGAATTTATCGTTATAAACAATACACATTTATAAAAATATGTATGTTTAGTTGAAAAAAATTGATACATGTAATATAAAATTACATATATTAAATATTGTTCAAAACTGAACCATTTTCACATAAATAGTAAATATGGTTCATAAATAATATGATTTTTTATGAAGCACATAAATAAAATTTTTTATGATACACTTGTAGCAAAATAAAAACCAATTTTTTTATTGTAGTATGACCAAGTTTTAGTTTATTAAGTAATAAAAAATTAAATAATAGCTGATAAACACATATATTATACTAAATACGGGTAAGATGTCTTTTCGGTTTTATAGGAGAGAGAGAGAATAAATAATTTTATACTTTTTGATCATAGCGATATAGCCTATATATAGCTAGCTAGCCCGGGAGTGCGCCTAGCATTTAATACTTAGAAATTTGAACACAGCCGGGACTTTTCGGTACACCGAATCGCGGACAATGGTCGGAAAATGCCGAGAATCGCCGGAAAAGACCGGGAACTTCACCGGAACGAAACTACACTACAATTGTTCCGGTTTATACACGAAACGGTATGTACGGATACGTACCATATGATATGGAACAGTATTAATAACTAATAAATTGCTTATCCCACCTCTCCTAACACCGCCCACTCACCGCCTGCCACATTTGTTTTCCACTATAATTACCTTTTTACATCTCCTTCTCTCTTAAAATTCCTATTCACCTGGACCCTTTACTTGCATTTTTTTTTCAGTTTTATTTAGTTTTTTTATTAGTTTTGTTTTTTTAATTAGTTTTGTTTATTATTTTTTCATCAATTTTTTTTTTATTTTTTATAGTTTTATTTAATGTTTAAGACATGTCAGAACCTCTCTATTCCTTTAAATTACCCTCCCAACCTAACTCCTTATCTTTTTATATATATTTATTTCATGTATCACTTTTTTTTCAGTTTTGTTTAATTTTTATTTAGTTTTGTTTCTTTTTTTTTAATTAGTTTTGTTTATTGTTTTTTTTCATCAATTTTTTTTATTTAATTTTTGACACATGTCAGAACCTCCTCCTCCCTTTAAATTACCCTCTCTCTAACCCTTTACAACCCTTGACAAATTTTTATTTTTATATATTTTCGTGTTTTTTTTGTATATTATTACATGTACTCTTTATTTAAAAAAAAGTATTTATTTGCAAGCTATAAATGTGTTTATTTATTAATTGTTAGTATTTTTGTTAGTTTCATATATATACTTTTTATTTTGATCCATATTTTTATATTTTTTAAATTTTTTACAAATAATGACTCTCAAAATCTACAACTAAAAAATAAACAAAAGATTACAAACATATAATAAAAAAACTTTTTATCCAAAATAAAAAATAAAACTGATAACAAAAAAAAAATCAAAACCAATGAACAAAAAAGAAACAAAACTAAAACAAAAAACACAAAATTAACAACAAAAAAAAAAAAAACCAGGGGCGGGAGAGGGAAGAGGGAGGGTGTGTAAGAGGGCAAAATAGTAATTATAATAAAAATTTGGGGGTAGAGTTGGGGAGGAACTGTGTCAGGAGAGGGGAAAAAAGCAGGTCTCTAATAACTATAGTGCACACCCTTGTTAATAATTCAAGATTCGAACCCCAGTCTCCCACTTCTCCCCGGACATGGATTTTCTCAGATATGAAATTTTTACTGCATTATGTATGGAACAATATATTATTTAATTATATATTTATAAATTTATTTTTATTTAAATATTTTTCATAAAAATAATAATTTTATATTAATTTTTAATAATAAATTTTTAATACACAATAATTTAATGTACTATCATGTACACAGAACAGAAAAAGCAAGAGGTTGAAGAAATTATTGTCCTTTCTCCCATTCCTTGATAGAGATATATGCAAGGGCGCGATTTTGTTACTGTCGAAGAAGCTGCTGTCGCGTGGCGTTGGTGTTCTGGCTCCATTCACCACAGGATGTGTGTTTGTGGCCACATCAACAACGTTGGTAGGAAAATAGATGACACGTACGTTATCTTTGTCTTATTTAATACGGCTGTCTCCCTTTCTCTCTCCTTATTTACTTTTTCTTTTCGTTCTATTTTCTTCCATTGTTGAGCTGTTTCTTCCAGATTAGGGACAGAGAAGACCACTGTTGGAGGAATGCTAGGAACAACCAAATTTATAGCTGATTTTTCACATGGCTTTTGAAGTGTTGCAGGCAATCAGAGAGCAAAAGTTTACACAAACTCACACTAACACCATATGATTTTGAAAAGGCAACACTATTTTTACAGAACTGCTTTTCTCAACCCCGACACAACCCCCGGCCCCACCCTAAAATCCCATCAATAATTATCATTATGTCCTCTCTTGACACACTCTCCACCCAATCCCCCGGTTTTTTTTTTCAGTTTTGTGTTTTTTAATCAATTTTGTTTATTTTTTATCAATTTTATTTTTCTTTTTAGATAAATTTTTTTTTTATTATATGTTTGTAATCTTTTATTTATTTTTAATTGTAGATTTTGAGAGTCATTTTTTATAAAAATTTCAAAAAGTATAAAATTATAGATCAAAATAAAAAATATATATGAAAATAACAAAAGTACTAATAATTAATAAGTAAACACACTAATAGTTCGCGAATAAATATTTTTTTTCAAATGAAAAGCCTATTAGGCCAATATTAATTTAGTTATGTTTAGTGAAGAGTACATGTAATAATACACAAAAAAGAGATACTCGAAAATATATAAAAATACAAATTCTAATCACTATTGCCTCCAAATTCTGCTCCCAATGCGCTTGGTGCTGTACCTATTATTTCTTACCATAAATGAACACATATTCTATAACGAGCGACCCATCATTTAGTTTCGTACGATGAATAATTGAAAGGGAGGGGGGAGATTCTGACATGTGTCAAGAGTTAGGGATAATTTAAAAGGAGAGGAAAGTTTTGACATATGTCAAAAATTAAATAAAACCAAAAAAAAGAAAATTGATGAACAAAACAATAAACAAAACTAATTAAAAAAAAGAAATAAAACTAATAAAAAAAAGAAACAAAACTAAATAAAAATTAAACAAAACTGAAAAAAAAAAGGATACACGAAAATATATAAAAAAAAGAAGAGTGTCGAGTTGGGGGTAATTTAAAGAGAGAGAGAGGTTCTGACATGTGTCAAAAATAAAACAAAACTTAAAATAAAATAAAATAAAACGCAGGTGGGGTGTCGGGTTGGGGGGGAGTAATTTAAAGAGATTGAGATGTTCTGACTTGTGTAAAAAATTAAATAAAACAAAAAATAAAAAAAATTGATGAAAAAAAAAAAAAAAACTGATTAAAAAAAAACAAAACTAATAAAAAAAGAAACAAAACTAAATAAAAATTAAACAAAACTGAAAAAAAAGAAAAGAAATGTAGGGGGAGTGGGTCGGATGAATTGTAATTTTAAAATAGGAGAAGAAGTATAAAAGTAATTGTGATGGAGGACAAGGGTGTCAGACGAGACATTGTGAGGGGAGGGGGGAGAAGCGATTTATTTTTACTTATCTTATTCCATATTTTGTGTGTACCAATAACCTTTTTGAAAAGAAAATATGTTATTCTCACACTTTTTATTACTCAAACAATTGCACCTGAAAATTTTGAACCCATATCACCCTACCCTTAATAAGAATAAAATGGGTATGAATAAACAAAATTGAGTTGAGATATGAAAAAAAAAAAAAAATTTGATACGGATTTAGGACAAAAATAATTTAAGTCATCTCACTCCAAACCTACTCTAACTATATTGTGAAATTTTTAAATATATATATTATATATAATTTTACAAAATATCCTTATATTGTTGTCCTTACAAAAGAATATATCTATGGCGAGAGAATAGAGAGATACCAATCACGTGATAGGTTACGATTTATGATGGGTGCAGTCTGCATTCTGTAGTGCAATGAGTAGTCCCATGACTTTGGTTTTCTTTGTACTATGCATGGTTCTCTTTAGTTGTACCTAGATATGATCCGTGCGTCGATAATTTTAATAAAATATTTTATTTAAACTTTGATAATTTAAAAAAAAAATTGAATACAAAAACTACGTTACTACATGTAATTTTTTGGTTTGAAAAAAAAATTATTGTAATTAGGGAACGCCATAAACCCACCAAAGCATGATAATTTTTCTCTCATATCAAGAGCAATGCTTGCACCAAGAGAGACTAAGATAGTCCCGACAAAGATCAAAAAGAGTCTAACTTAAGCGCTGGATGACGAGGAGGACGATTATAAAAATATAAAGTGAATTTTTAAATATTATCACTTTTCTATGTACAAAAAATTTTAGCAACTAGATACACACAAACACTTATCTCTAGCTGCATAATATAAATAAATTATCTACCAAATAAATAAAATAAATTTACAATAACATAAATCAAAATTACATCAAGTGCAAACTCTGTTAGTATTTAAAGTTTTTAGCTTTCGAGTATTTCTTTCATAAGAATCACTTTTAAGTCTAAAAATATTTCATAGCATGAACTTTATAAGCTTGCAAATGATACTGTTACGAGGATATTTGGGTGACTATCTTATAAACAACAAGCTATAAGTTAGTTTTAAAAAATCACATGTTTAAATAGTCTTTTTAAAAAAATCATATTAAATATAAATCACTTTTTTATCATCACCCATATATAATTTAAAAAAGTCATACACATAAACTATAATAACTAAATAACAAAACATTTTTAAGTCTTTAAACTTAAAACTTGTCTTTTTGCTCATAAGTTTGAATTTATACAGTATTAGAATACGCACGTGATATTTCCTGCTCTGACACATGTTTTCTTCATATTTAATTTTTTATTATTTTTTATGTTTTCTATGTCTGATATGATGTTAGCTTGGTTTTTTTATTGTGAAAGTAGTCTCCTCCACTTGTACAGTACAGCAACCTGTATTTATAGGTTCCGGTTTCAAGCTTTGAATTTGTTGACACGTGGCGAGAGCACAGCGCGCCTACTGGAGATTGACTGTTAATTCGGTTGTGCTAGCATTCTCCTTTTGAAAATGTA
This sequence comes from Euryodendron excelsum, assembly GCA_033060915.1. NCBI lineage: Eukaryota > Viridiplantae > Streptophyta > Magnoliopsida > Ericales > Pentaphylacaceae > Euryodendron > Euryodendron excelsum. The sequence continues at coordinate 11,371,328 of CM065381.1, read as the reverse complement.
ATATTTTTATTATTATTCAAAGTCGAAATTATTTTTTGTTTTTAATGAATGTTGAAATTTTAATTATTATTAAAAGTTAATAGAAATAAATTGACTAATTCTTAAATTTACAAAAAAAAAAAATCTAAAGCAAAAAGGTGGAGTTGTAAGATAAAAAAAAAAAAAAAATTTGTTGATTCTATAAATTAAAATAATTTTAGTATAAATAAATAATTAATAAAATAAAAAAAATTTAATTTCATATATAAATAATTATTTCAAAATAAATAAAATAAAAATATTTTTTTATGTAAAATAATTTAATTAAATAAATATTTAACAAAGAAAAAAATTAATAAATTAATTAAAATTTTAAATTAAATATTTATCAAAATAATATTTAAATAATAAAAATAATATATTAATAAAAAAATATTTATCACAGCTACCTCACTATTTATTTACACAGTTAAAAAAAAACAAAATCGTTCACTTCTTTCTTCTTTTTCCTTCCTTTCACCCTTTTCCTTGTCTTCACTTTCTTCGGTTGCTTTTGGTGCTTGGATTTTAAAAAAAACAAAAATCCACCCATGTGGGTGAGGAGGCAAGTGCTCCCCCTAAGCCCTTAGTAACTCCACCCATGAAGGGAAGTAGAGTTTGTGGACACAAGTTTCTACCAAGCCAGACGGCCGAGAGGAAGTATGAATAACAGGTTTCTTCACCAAGCATCAATGGAAGGAAGTGAGCGAGTGATGAGAGAGAAAAGGCTTTACAAAGCATCGCTGAGTGGGAATGTTGAGTCCTTGAACGAGTTCATGCAAGAAGATGGACTCACTCTGGCCCGAGTTTCAGTTACTAGCTTCAATGAGACTCCTTTACACGTAGCTGCCGTGCTGGGTCATGTGAAATTTGCAAAAGCTCTACTGAGTCACAAGCAAGACTTGGCGTCCGAGTTAGACTCACAAGGCCAATCACCTTTTCGCTTGGCCTCTGCAAATGGGTATATTGAGATGGTAAAGGTGTTGTTAATGGTCGATCCTTATGTCTGTCTCGTGTGCGATGCAGACGAGAGGACTCCTCTTCATCTAGCTGCCATGAAAGGCCGAGTCGATGTTATAACCGAGTTGGTTCGGGTGCGACCAGAGGTGACTCAGTACAGGTTAGACCGGGGTGAGACTATTCTGTACTGGTGCGTGGTCTACAATCGTTTGGAAGCTCTGAAGGTGTTGACAGGAGAGATGAGTAGGATTGAGGATGGTGTAAATGTCAAAGATGATAATGGCAACACCATTTTGCATATTGCTACCGCACACAAGCAAGTGGAGGTAATGCTTTTGTATGCTGTAATTAATTTGATTGTATCATAGGTAAAAGTTTCGAGTGTTCTATTAGATTGTATGATGAAAGTAGTTTCCCTAGTTCTGCAAAGTCCTAACACGAGTGGCTGACCTTAGTCTAGTCCGAAGAGGGGATTAAATAGGTATAGTTTTACTCATAATTGCCAAAAAAAAAAAAAAAACTCATTTGGAAGGGAGCTTACAGTATGGGTACCAAAACTTGTTTAGAAATTCTAAAAAAAATGCTTTAAAAATCTATAGAACACTTTCGGAATACTTAACAAAACTCTTGAAAAATTGACGTTGTTTTTAAATCAAAGATTTAGTTAAAAAAAAAAGAAACGAAAGGATATAAAATTATATTGTATGTTTTGTTGTTAAAAAAAAGAGCCTAAAAGAATATAAAAAGAAAATAAATAATAATTTAGAATCTCCATTTTTTTTTTCTCTCTTCTTGTTTTTTTTTTCCTTTGATAAATTCGGATTGCAGAGGGAAAAGGGTGAAAAATTATTTAGAAACTTAAATATTTTATTTTTATATATTTTTTCTTTAAATTCTATTATGAGTAATGCTAGAGTCACCGAATTTTTTAACCGAATTATCATCACAAATAGACACAAAATAATGGAGTTCACACTATCCACTAAATATGAGATTCACTTACTTGTGTCTATTTGTGATGATAATCCGGTAAACAAAACCGGTGATTGTAGCTTTTTTCTTTTATTATTTATATAAATTTTCATTAAGTTTTTTAACGGTTAAGGTTTCTTTTAAGTTTTAAAAAGTTTCTTACTAAAATTGTTATTAATGTTTTTAATTGTTTATCCATTTTTTGATTTTCTTACATTTTTGGCCACGTTTCTGATTTTCGTTTCTCCTAGCATCTTCACTTCTGCTTCCTATTTTAGTAACTATGGTTTACTTCATGTCCTAATGCATAAATAGGAATGTGCAGACCATAAAATACTTACTGAGAAGAACTGGGGCAAAAGTGAATGCATTGAATGGAAATGGTATCACGGCTTTGGATATTATAGAACACATGCCAAGAGATTTAAAGGCCATGGAAATCCGTGAATTGGTCATGGAAGCTGGAGGTCTTAAGGCCAAAAATATGCCTGGAGAAGGTGATCGGAGCTTGATATCCCAGGCAAGAGAGCAACGGCAACCAGTAGCTCCGGCGGCGGCGCCAATAGCAGCAACCACAGAGGCAACAACAGGAGAAATACTGTTGAATCACTTGAGGCAGCGGCAAGAGAATTGGTTTAAGGACAAGCGTGATAGCTTACTAGTAGTAGCAACTGTAATCGCGGCCATGGCTTATCAAGCCGGGCTCAGCCCTCCTGGCGGTGTCTGGCAAGAAGATAAACCAGTCACTCAGAACCTCAATCACACTGCCGGAACCTCCGTTATGGCCGACAAGTGTCCAGTTGGCTACCGCTTGTTTTGGATTACGAACACACTGTCTTTCATTGCTTCTCTGAGCATAATCCTTTTACTTGTAAGTGGGTTACCGCTGAAGAAAAGAATTTTCATGTGGATTCTAATGGCTGCAATGTGGGTTACAATAACGTCTATGGCTCTCACGTATGGTTCTTCCATGGGGGCCATTGCGCCAGACCATGAGTGGTCTACGATCGACTTTGTGATTTCAAGATCGATGTACATATGGGAGGGCCTAATTTCGATCATCTTCCTCGGCCACGCCTGCCGCTTTATCATCTGGATCACCAGGAAGGTGGTCAAATGCATAAAGAATAAGAGAAATGTGAATGAGATTCAGGGGCAAGTTCAAGCTTGAATTTATAGAGTTGATCTAATAGCTCTGTCAGATCCTATTGAAAGATATATTCATATGCATATGTGAGTTGTAGTTCTTCTCTATCATCTGCTTGAACTGTAGATGATTTGGTTCATAGACTCGCTAATGTTGTACTTTTATCATACTATATATCTTGGTGTGTTTCAGTTGGTTTCTTCAACTTCTTTCACACATGATTACAACTAGTTAGCCTGAAGTATATCATCAGCCTACTATTTAGTAACACAAAATAAGACATATATTGTTTGGACCATACACTTTGCTGAATTAATTAAACGCCCAAGCGGGGTAAGTGTCAGAGGTAAAGCCCATTCCTTGGAATCCAAGTGGACAGCCCAGCCAAATAATTGGCCAAAAGTGGGAAGAAAAGGAGGAGAACGTGGTGATTGACAAGACAACCTCCATCAGCCACAGGAGCGGGGACACTGTTTTGAGGAATTTGAATTTAAAATTTCTTAGAGTTGAGAGAATAGTTACATGGTTAAAGCTATAAAAGAAGAAGTAACCAAGAAAAAGGACATACAACTCTTTCAACATAAACATTTCGGGTCGGTTTAGAAGTGTAGTTAGTTTTTGTTTTTTATTTTTTATAGTCTAATAATAGCATTTATAGGTTACCGTTCAGCTAACAGTACCAGATCAATATTTTAGAATTAAAAAACACATCTATTTTAATATTTTTTTATATTTTTTATTTTTTAAAAAATAAAAAATAAAAAATAAAAACCAAACGGACCCACACTTTTTCAATGGTTTTTTTTAGGCTCTAGCAGTAGCAGCAGTATAGCATAGATTTTAGTTACTCCATATGTACTTGGTGTAAGCATCTTCCAAGTATAATGAAACTCAAGCCTACTATTTTCACACCACTCCCAATTGCATGCTCATATTTTTCTTTCTCCACCCCAAGTGTAAGAATAAAGGGTAGAAGGATTGGTAAGACATGTAAATATCAATATTTTCACATTTTTCGTAAGAGGAAGCTAGCAATATTATAGGCTTCAACTCATGGCTAGCCACAACTCAAGGCAACTCATGGCTAAAACTCTATCCACAACTTTAGCCTATTTATAGGAGTGCTATCATGCTCAAAATTCATAATGTATGGTGGAGATCATCGCTCATCTTCATAAAACTTTCTCAAAATTTAGAGGGTGAGTGAGTCGAACTCATGACTTAAATCACGAGTGAAAAGCACTATTATTACTGAGCTAAATCTTCTCCTTGCATGTCCATATTTAAAAATACCTGCACACCAAAAAATAAATTGAATTTATCAAACTACAAAGATGGCTAAAATTGTAGTGCTAAAAACTAAGTTTGACAAAATACAGAGAGAAATAAAATTATTGCAACATGAATTTTTGCAATATTAATGACGGCGTGTGTCACATTTTGGTTCCTACTTAGTCAAAGTCAGTGGATTAAAAACAAACTCCTACACTTATAAAAGTGAATTTGGTGCCCTCTCAAATATTCTTTTTGGTGTTGGTCTTGGCCAACCTCCTTTTATGTTGTACAACATCCTAAGCACACCAATAAGTGTGCTCTCATAATACAAAATAATTATAAGCATTGACAAACTAACCCAAACTCTAAATAATATGAAGAAAGAATTCAACTCCTAACCTCGTCTTTAACTTCAACTTCAGATGTTATCATGTTACACAATGAGTCGTAAGGTCATAACAAGCCGTATCATTCTCTATAATAATGTTTAGCGGCATTGCTCTTTAATTACGTCTCATTGTTGGGCACAAAATTCGAGGCCAAAATTAATTTATCCATATCAAACCTAGCCCATTGAACATAGGCATGCTAGGCCTGGGCCCAATATCACTGGCCCAGGTTAGTCAATCCCCAAACAAGGCCCAATAGGTATAAAAACTACAGCATTGTATTTCACACATTGTGGAAATCTGATTGTTACATTGGCGCCAAAAATCTATTGCAAAGCAGGAAGAATCATAATCTATTCGCAAACAATTTTGAGGTACTTTTAAAAGCGTAGCCCAAAAAAGAGGCTAAGTATCTCGGACTACTGGACAGAAAATGACATCACGTGTTTGGTTGTAATGAAAAGTGGAGGGTAAAGCGGAAAGACAGTAGTCTCTTTGATGAAGTTTTTTTCATCAAATTAAAAGGTAATAACATTGAGAAGAACAATTATTACAATTGCTTGTTTTACAGTTAATGCATTGTGCATCTGGAAACTACTAACTAGCCCTTATCTTATACGAGGCTTGACCTAACAAGAGCTCTACAGGGATACTGAATTTTCCTTACAATGAGGCTAATGAGCAGTGATTCTTTTTACCATAAATACAAATATATATACATATATATATATATATACTGAATCAACAAATGAATCTGCCATGCTGATTTTGGGACATAGACTAGCGTAGTTGCTCACCATTTGGCTTACTACCATTTGAATTAAGTTCCATCCAATTCGTTTATAGAGTTTAAAATCGGTAATTTAGAAAATTTAATAGTTATTATGGACATTTAAGATACTGCAAAATATTCAATAAATTCAGAAAAATAATCAAAGTTTCCTAATTTTAAAAAAATATCCAGATAGAATGATGGCGGCAAATGAAATTTCAAATATCGAATAGCGAATATTCATTCATTTGAAATTTCAGCAACACAGAACTGAGACAATTATATGTAGGATAATGTTATACAACTAGAAAAATTATACATAATTTATCACCAGAATGATGTGGTTAAACTATATGCTTGTCACTTTAAAATAAATAGTCTACCTAGATGCTTATTAATTGTAAAACTGTCATCGCCACATTATTCTAGTGTAAGTTTCTATACACAAATTATGAAAAAATAACATTTTCCTTATATATATGATACTAAATCATGAAAACGAAGAGAGACGATGAACAATCAAACAGACTATTGGATTCATTGGAAACCAAAAAACTCTTCGAAAAATCTGAAAAATTCGGCGACCCATATTAGAATAATGAAAATGAACATTCCGAACGACACAGAACTCTAGAACACCAATCAAGGGAGAGTTTTTTGAAAGAGAGAGAGAGAGAGAGAGAGACAGAGAGAGAGAATGCAATACCCCTGTTTTCCTGTTCAACGCTAGGTCTTGAAGCTATATCAGAACCTTGAATCTCCATGGAAAGTCCAACAAATCTCGACAACGAAGACGAGCAAACGGTATCTGCGACCACTCTGCGTCCCTTCTCCTGGGTCTGTACATTGTAGTCGCCACACCTCCACCCTCTCTCTCTCTCCCTCCCTCTTCCCGATGGATTCTGAGAACTAATAAGGTTTGAGGAACTGAGAACTCTCACTCCAACGGTCATTTTTTTGTTTGCATCTGCAATGTAAGCCATTTTTCGCCACCCCATGAATGGCATGCTGTGACTGATCATCTGTTAAGTATTTCCATTGCTTTCTCACTGCAAACTTCTTGGTCAGAGAAAGAACAGGGGGTTTGCAAGTAAAATATCATATTCAGCTTCAAAAGTATAGATGCACGCTTGAAAGGGGAATCTAAAGTGAAACTAGAAAGAAAAACAAAAACATTTGAAGTGGAATCTAAGGAAAATAGATAACCCTTCACACAGACGAAGAAACCACTGAATAAAAACAGAAATATCTGGGAGGGAAAATGGGAATTGTTTGCAACAAAAACAAGCTCTATTCTCTTCTGGCATTAGATGATCAATACAACGTTCCAAGGACCCAAAAACACAATGCACTCTAACAAAACATATGCATTTACTGTACGAAAAATATTGTATAGTATTTTCTATATAAACTGTAGTCATAATAAAGTGAAATGAAACATAATAATATTATTGTCATGTAGTCATCATAAAGTGAAATCAACAATATTAAATAATGTATGTGAAAGAACGTAATATATTATATGCAACAAGTCATATATGAAGAAATAATAAAATATACGATGTAGGGGAGATCAAGTCGAGTGTTACACATTCTTGGCTTAAGACAGATTCGTCTTCTACACAGGCGCTCATGGGATGAACGGACGTCTATCTCCAAGATAAAATGATCACAATTTTAAATAAGTAGCACTACAACATTCAAGATTCAGCGAATCAACCTTTTGATTTTACTCTCACAATGTATGGAATGAATGCAACATGTATAACATAAAACAATGAGAAATTTTGGGCTAATTCTACGCAAATTTATGACATTTAATTCCATATAGAAACTTACGGTGTTTCTGATAAAATCAACATGATATGATAATGAATAAACTGCATTTTCTACACAAAAAATTGTAGTCATTCTGTAGAATTTTAACACTAAAATTCACTATAGAAACACTGAAGAAAGTGATAGAATTTTCACAGAAATTCATCATTCAGAATAAATATATAATCATATGGAAACACGACTGGTAAAATAAGAAATTAACTGGTTGAAACCTAGATAGAAATTCTGTTGTTAGAAACGAAGACGAGAAAGGATTTATTGAACAGTCAGATTTTTCTTGGAACAATCGCCGGATTCTGGATAGCAATTCACCAGAGATGCGACGGATGTCGTCGGAATCTGGGCACATTGTCGAAGACCGAAAAAGAGAGAGAGAGAGAGACAGAAAAGTTGTCTAAAAAAAATTGTATTTTTGTTTGGAGGGATAATCTTTCTATATATAGAAAGAATCGTATTCCTTCGAAACGGTGCCAACCAAACATGCCCTTAGGAAGGGTGGCAGCTGTTGGAATTTAAATTTGAACCGGTTCGGTTCAACCCGTGTCTACACTGGTATGGTTCAACCCTCGTTCAAACCACACCCGAACCGAGCCGGCCGAACGGACAAGCAAGCGGCGGCGCGCGTGTGTGATTTATTGGGTCAACCCATGGGTTCCATAGGTCCTTCCCCTTTCACAAAAGTGGGGTGCCCCTTGGAGTTCAAATCAATCTTTAAACTTAGGCTTTATATACCCATCACTTTTCTCATTGATATTCAATGTGGAACAAGCTTTTAGTTTCACCCAAAAATCATACTCATGGTACCTACTTTGGAGGTCATTATCTCATTCAAACCTGCATGGATTTGAGCAAGTAAATGCTTGTTATTCATCTCCTCATGGAGGATAACACAAAACATCTTGGACCCACTAAAAAGAACATGTGGGTTCCATTTTAATAATGACTCAAAGTTGGTGTTTTACACAAAATATTCCAACATTTACAATGAGCAAAACCATGTGCCATTACAAATTTTTGTACCAACACATAATTGGTTGACCATGTTTGATATAAACACAAGCTAAATCTTGCTGAGCCTCTAGAATGATCCAGTGTGAATTCCATTCAAAACCCATCTCCAAGTAGGTCTATTCAATCTCTGCTGAGTTTGAACTGGCTTGATCCAGTTTCATAACTAATTACAATGTTATAACCACCATGCACTAAAAGATGGTAATCACTTTCCAAAATTCCCCCCCTTTTGAATGCAAAGGTTGCCTGCTATGTTTAGGACAACTTGATAGTTTCATTCGGGAAGATAATGTTTGGGTTCCGAATATACGGATTAAGCTTAGCCAAGTCCTTCCATTTAGCCCCCGTGCCATGAACACGTGCAGAGATGCTCCACAATGTATCACCAGGCTGGACGGTTGTCGTTGCAGGGGAAGCAGATTTGGAAACAGCCTTCAACTTCATAAATGGATGCTTGTTGTTCTTTCCCATTCCATTAGCAACCAACCAACGGGACCCAAACTGTTGTTGAGTTGTGGAACCCCAATTCTTCTTTTTCCCAGGCTCAGGTTTCAAGCCCGCAACATGAACTTCAGTGATTTTGAACTGAGGAATGCCTTCCTCTTTATGAATTTCCTCTTCTCTAGGCACCTCCTTTATTTCCTCCTTTTTGGCAGGTTCAGATTCATCATCCTCTTCGTTATTGTTCCTTATCTCTGAAACAGGGCTGTATATTTTGGGTTTTGGAGGGACAAACACCCTTTTTACTTGAATAAGAGCAAGCATTGGTGTACCAACTGGTTGATGGTTTCACAAAGGATCACGCAGCTGCACCATTAGTGTTACTGCGAAGTTGTTCCCCAACAAACCACACTTTCTACCAGAGCCTTTGCCCCGTCTTTTCTCCCCTTTCGACCTTCCACGAATCAAGTCCGTGCTGCTAGCATTATGGGCAGCTAGAATTTTAGAAGTTCGCTCACTAATTTGATCTTCATCATCAATTTCACCAGAATCCAGCCTCATCCATTCATCAAGTGTTGGTGATAGGCCTATTAATCCATCAACGTCATCACTGCTGTCTAAGGGCTGGGTTTTGTTTGTTTGAGGCACCGAGGAGTCCAACTGAGGTTGGGTCGCTGCTTATTGCAATGTGGGTTCATATGTTTAAGGGCTACGGTGCGAGGCCGAGGTGCGATTTGACTGGGTCTTGATCAAGGCTTTGTATATTGGGTCTTCGCGAGGCAGCTGGTGTTGAATTTTTGCGGCGGGACGGCTGAATGAGGTACCGCGGTGCCAAGGGGTTCGAGCAAGGTGTGAGTTCACCGAGGCGTTGGGTGAAGCCTTGCGGTGTTCGTCAAGGCATGGTGTACCGCCGAGGATTGCAGGTGAGGCGTTCGTCTGCGTCGAGGTAAGCATTCTGAGGCGTTGAGGGTTGCACTAGAGCTCCTTCGTTGCCATGGCCGGTTGTGTTTACGAGGTGGAGGTTTGCCGAAAGGGCTTCTTTGCGTCGTTTTCGTCAAGGTTCAGCTTCGCCGTGGTGAAGGTTCCATTAAGCGAGCTTCACTGGGTGCATCTTTGGGGTTGGGTCATGGGAAGCTTGGGGTTTTTTGCAAATGAGGGATTCACCGAGGTCTTGGTGGGGAAGGGTGTTTGTTGTGGTTTGGTGTTGCCGGTGGTTGATTGTGACAGAGGAAGTAGTGTTAGATCTTGTGTGCACTGAGGTCGGCTACCCATTTTCTAGATCTGGGTGTGTTTTTGACTGGCAAAGAGCTGGTTGTAGCGACATGTGAGGGGGGTTTTGCCGAAGTGTCACGAGTCGCTACGAGGTAGACTGAGGCTTATTTGAAATTTTTTGCCGAAATCGAGATCTGCGAAAGCTTGGGTTGCTGGGATTTTGTTTGAGATTTGTTGGTTCGACGTTAAGGAGGTTTTCATCAAGGAGGGACGAGCTTGAACCATATTGAGGCTTTGCGATGAGGCCATTGAGGTTGGGTTCTTTGTTGAAGAAGGTTCTGTCGCCAAGGTGAAGCCTCCATGAGAAGGGTTTGGTGTTATCAAGGCTAGACATCACAATCTAAATCATGGGGGAGGGGTGCCGAGAAGGAGGGATCTCGTTGTGTTTCGGTGGAGCTTGCCAAAGTCTTGCCCCTTACTGAGTTGTTCATGCATGCTGGGTATTCGTCGAAAAAGGGGGTTCACCGGGGTTCGTCGTGGGTCATTGGAGTTTCGCCGAGACTAGATGACCGTGAACTGGGTTTCCATACTAGGGAGGGTTCCTTACCACCGAAGTGCTGTAGTGAGCTTGGGCTTGCGCTAAGGTCAACCGAGGTACCTACTTTGCCGAGGCGACGACGATTGCCGAGGTTTGTTACAGGTGGGCTTGATCTGGTTCGTTGTGCTAAGAAAGTGGGGTTCTATGCTAAAGTTTTTACTGAGGTGACCACCGAGGGATCCATCGAGGTGCTTTCATTTGGCCGAGTTGACCAGGTGGAGGCGTGTTGACTGGGCCTATGCTTTGTCGCCGAGGTGTCCTGCCGCTTACGGTTATGGAGTGGGATGGTATCAAGTTCGGGCGTTATTATGGACTTGCCAAAGTTAATTTCCTAAGATTGGGTTGCTGAGGTTGAGGCATTGTAACCTTTGAGAGATTGGGTCGCAATCACCGAGGCATCCTCCGTGGAGGGGTTGAGGCGAGGAGGCTTAGGTGAGGGGCTGCTTGGTGAGAAGCTGTGGCGAGGACCAGGCATGGTGATAGTGAAGGCGAGCTGCTGGAGTTGCTGCAGAGATCGGTGCTGAGGTCGGGACTGAGGTTGCCGCAAGATGCCCACCGAGGTGAGTTACGGCGAGGTAAGGTTGGGTCGCAGCTGCCAAGGTACCGTGACAAGTTGCCGAGGTCGAACCAGGCTTGGGCTGAGGCTGTTGGATCTTTGCCGAGGTTTGGTAGCTTGGCCGTGATCGATGCACCAGGTTCTGCTTTGTTGGTACTGCGGGTTTAAAGTTTCGTCGCACCGAGTTTAGCTAGCATCGCCGTCTTATGCATCGCCGACTTGTGTGTCGCCAAGGAGGATTCATCAAGGCAGATGTTGATTAGTTGACGCCGAATTGTATATTGGGAATATAAGTACATAAAAAAAGGAGTACATTTGTACTTTTATTTTTTGTTTATTTCCAAGTTATTCCGACAGAAAGAAGTGCTTTCTTACTATATATATATATATATATTTATATATGGAGATACTATCATATATTATGAACTAACCTTGTTTGTAAACGTTATATATGTAGCATCAATTTTTTGTTATTTTTTATTACCTTCACGCGACGCCATGAGTGCGTTGCCGAGGTTAGTGGGTCGTTGCGACGAGATCGAGGAGTTCCATCGAGGTATTGAGCTTCACCGAGGCACTATGAAGAGCTCGTCAAGTGCCGAGGTGACTCAGGACCTAAAGTTCGCCATCGAAGAAGCCAATTCTTCTTCTTTTTTTTTTCCTTAAACTTTGCGTGACACCTGCTGGCGAGATCACTTTGTTGGCCACCGAGATCAGCAAAGCAATCTTTTAAGCTTCATTCCAATGGCGTTGCTCCCACTCAACAAATAATTATGATGTCAATGGCTTTGCTCCCAGGCGCTGCCTGACCACCACGGAGATTACTTTGTTGTTGCAAAATGATGTTATTCCAATGACTTAGCTCCCAAGGTGTGTGTGGAGCCGAGGTACCCACTTCGCCAAGACATCCTTTTACGTTAAGGTCGAATCACTGAGGTAGAGAACCAAGGTGTGAGGGTGTTTCGCCAAAGCTGACCAAGGCTGGCCTCTGCGAAGTAAGAGTTTTGCCGAGGAGAGGGGTTTCTTCGTGATTTTTTTTTTAGAAAACATCACATAGATTCTTTGGCTAGAAGTGACAAGCTAATAGGGTGCCAAAATTTGATAAAAACTGTCTAGCCATTGTTTAGCCATGTCATAAAAAGTGTCCATCATTTTGCATAAGACAAAATTTCATCCAGTCGGCATGATATGCACTGCAATTCTGTGTGGAGTTGTGTGGGAGGTGAGTGGTCAAACCTGTAGAGGGTGACCCCCTAGGAAGTTAACGGCAGGCGCTGTCTAGGCGGAGGACCACCGGAGGTGGAGGAGAGAGAGTTGAGGCGGTCCTAGGAAGAGAGAGAGTGGCAGTGTCCCAAAGAGCTTAGAGAGACTTTGGAGAGGTTGGTGGTGAGCATTCAATGTGAAATGAATGTCTTAAATGTCTTGTCAATGGAGAATGAAGGTTCCCTTTATATAGGTGAGTGAAGTACTTCATGATTGGCCATTCAGTTGTCGAGGTTTTTGGTGATTGGCTACTCAGGCCTGAGACGGAGCCCTTCGTTGATTGGCTCCTCAGTCTGGAGCTCCTCGAAGATCGACATTCTGAACGTCAACTCTGTACTTGTGTAGCAACAGTGATTCAGATGTTCATGCATTAAATACGCTTTGTCGTTTGCTTGGAGATCTCTCTCTCTCTAAGACCGGCAGGAGGGGCAAGGCTACTCGGCGAACCCTCAACTCTAGCCTCCAATCCACTTATCTCCTGGTGATCCCGCGCGGAGGTCCCTAGGTCCTACTCCCAACCTAGGTTATGGAGAATAAGTCATGGAGAATTATGCTAAGTATGGAGATGCGCTCGGCGGCGAGATTCCATGGCCGAGTCAGGAGGTGCCGAGCGCGAAGCCATGACGCGGAGGAGGTGTCCCGAGGTCACTTGTAGGCGAGGGACTCTCGATGTCTTATCTCGGAGGAGGCGCTTTTCGCGCTATCCTCGGTGAATGAGCTATCTTGGTACACACGTCGCCTCGATGGGCTGCCACGTGGAGCCAAGCGTAGGAGAAGGAGTGGTGAGTTGCTAGAGTGTCATCGTACAGAGCAGAGCTGGACACTTGTACCTACAACAATAAAATCTTGCAAAAAATAATTAGCAACCCACGTAAAGCTTTATGCACACATTATCTAGATATAATATGGCAAACACCATAACAGGTTAGTGGGTCACATCAACACCTTTGTGGTATACAATATAATATTTAATATCATGCCTTAATAAGGACAAACCTTGTATATATGTATCAGAATAAGACAAGATAGTATTTTATTCAGTATATACAAATAAAGTAAGAGACAAAAATATCTCTCATTGCATAGGTCAGTGATGATGACACGTGGGCAACTTCTTATAACTCATGGTGCATGGATCTTCAAAAACTTGAGAAGCGCCATAACATAGTTGCTAAAAAAAATAGGTCAGACCTATGTGAACATGCAGCTTTTATAAAAAGAAATTATCATTTCTTTATAGGCATAATCATATCATAATAAATGGCCAATCTCCATAAAAGAAAAGCTAACATATTAACTCTCACCTACATGAATTTGGAGACTAAGAGTATATACATCTCATACACATATATACATATAGATATACATGACAAGTGTAGTCCATCAGCAAAGCAAGCTATGGATGCTGCTCGTAAATTCGTAATAAATAAATAAATAAATAAATATGGAGCAACAAATTTTGTATGTTTTATGGTGTCAAAACCAATTTAATTGATGAAGTTGCATGCAGCAGATCTCACATATGGTTAGTGAGAGAAGGTGGTTTAAACAAAGTAAACCTAGTAATAATAAGGGCATGCAACCACACATGAGGGAACACTCTCATAACAAGGAAACAAAACAAATTCATGAGTAATAAACATGCTTTCAGCACTAAACTGACATGGGCGTTTAGCCGAGTTATAAAACATTTGGAGAACCTCAACCCCAGAGGGGAGCGTATGGAGATATATGATACTCTAGGCTAAACCCACACGGGTGCTTAGCCGAGTTATAAAACATTTGGAGAACCTCGACCCCGGAGGGGAGTGTATGGAGATATATGATACTCTAGGCTAAACCCACACGGGCGCTTAGTCGAGTAATAAAACATTTGGAGAACCTTGACCCCGGAGGGGAACATTTGGAGAATCTTGACCTCGAAGGGGAGCATTTAAAGAAAGCCTTTAGGGAACTTCAACCCCAGAGGTGAGAATTTGGAGAACCTCGACCCCTGAGGGAAATATTTGGAAAATCCTTGACCTCGGAGGGAAGCGTTTGGAGAAAGCCTTTGGAGAACATTCAACCCCGGAGGGGAGCATTTGGAGATAGCATTTGGGGAACCTTGCCCCTGGAGGGGAGCGATTGGAGATATATGATACTTGAGACTAAACCCACACAGACGCTTAGCCAAGTTGGAAACCACAAATGGAGATGTGCGTGCTTAGAGATTGAGTGTGCCTTGGATGCTGGAGATTGCCCCTCGAATATTTATATAGCTTGAGGCAAGGACACTGTGTGCGTAAGCCGAGTCCAAAATTGAAGCGTTGGCTTTTCCTTAAGGTTTACATCTCAAGCCAGTAGGTCATCTAACCCGAGATAATAAAGTGCCAATTATTATGAAGAGGTGACCTTGTCTCCCTCCCCCGTCAAGGAACTTGTAAAGGGAGGGGTGAAGAAGTTTGTCTAGCGAATGATATCCACTAAGAGCCATGACTCTTAAGGAGGGGGTCAAGGCAAAATGAGACGAGGCAAGAGAAGCATTCTGAAGCCTCGTGGTTGAGCACATATATTAGGCGAGTCATTCCACTTAAAAGAGAGAGGGCACCCAACGCTGAGACAAACGTGCCTTGAAGCGAGTCATTTCATAAAAGGCGAGGGCACACAAGGGTGAGGCTAGTCATTCCACTTGAGAGTGCGGGCGCTCAAGGCTGAGAGGAGCATGCCTTAAGTCGGGACCTTTCTCTTGGAGGTAAGGGTGTTTAAGGGTGAGACTAGTCATCCTACTTGAGACCAAGGGTGCTCAACACTGAGGTGAGTCATTCCACTTGAGAGTGATGGCGCTCAACGCAGACGTGAAGGCATCGCTGTTAGGTCGCAGGATATGACATCTCAATGTAGATTACTGGTTGAAATTGAAGATGGGTTGTATCTTCTACCGAGAAGACATCCTGAAATAGTGCTTTATGTTTGCACTTTGAAGATATGTGACATGTGTATGATGTGGTGGGCCCCACATGTAGAAAATCCTCATTTGCTCGATGATTAGGGTTTCTTTCCCTCGGACATGTGATGTCTAAGCTGATGTGGTGGGCCCCACATTCAAAAAACCATTGCTGATATAAAGTATAATATTATTATATATCATGAAGATGTTAGTATGCATAGAAGTAGGCGCACACGTATAACTTGGGAACCTTTTGGATGTTTAGATCAATGAGATTAGACGGGCCCAAATGTTGGAGTGTGATGATAGTGGAATATGATGAATCATAATGATGAAGAAAAAGAATAAATGATAGTGGTGGACCCGAAGTGTTGGAGTGTAGTGATAGTGGAGTATAATGAATCATAAACAAATAAGCTTTTGGGCGTCACCGAAGTTGTTGGGTTTCACCGAGGCGATGAGCAAGAGCTCTATTGAGGTGACATAATGCCGAGGGTTCTCATCGGGGGAGGAACAAGAAGGTCCCTGTTGGGGAGATCTTGGTTAACTTCAAATCCTTCTCGTTGTCCTGAGAGGTTGCCCGAGTCAGTAGGTGCCAAGCAGATCACTGGTTGGTTTGGAGGGGGAGGTGACTCCCTTTGTGTTGATAATAAGGTCTTGAGCATGAGCTGCTAAGCTCGTTGCATCGAGGTGATGCTCTCAGTGAGGGCTCCAAGTTGGTTGGCGCCCATAGAGATGATCGGATGAGTCAAATTGTCGACTTTCTCTTCGAGGGAAGGAGGGTCAAAGTCGTGTTGGGACGAATCCTTGACCCTAAGGGCATCTTGCAAGAACACTTGCGTATTCTTCTTTGGCGCCATAGATAGCGAGTACCGCTCTTCCCCAGTGGAGTATTATATATGGAGTGGTGTAGGAGGCGAGTGGTCAAACCTGTAAAGGGTGACCCTCTGGGAAGTTAACGGTAGGTGCTGTCTAGGCGGAGGACCACCGGAGGTGGAGGAGAGAGAGTTGAGGCGGTCCTAGGAAGAGAGAGTGTGGCAGTGTTCAAAACGAAAAACTTGAAGAGACTGAGAGATTCTCAAGGGTTGGTGATGAGCATTCACTGTGGAATGAATGTCTTCTCAATGGCAAATGAAGCCTCCCTTTATGTAGGTGAGGGAGATACTTCATAATTGGTTATTCAGTTGTCGAGGTTTTTGGTGATTGGCTCCTCAAACCTGAGGCGGAGCCCTTTGTTGATTGGCTCTTCAATCTGGGGTTTCTCGAAGACCGACATTCTGAATGTCAACTCTGTACCTCTGTAGTGACAGTGATTCTGTGATTCAGATGGTTCAGGCATTAAATGCGCTTTGTCGTTTTCTTGAAGATCCCTCTCTCTCTAAGATCGGCCGGAGGGCAAGGTCACTCGGTGAACTCTCAACTCTAGCTTCCAATCCACTTGTCTCTTGGTGATCCCACGCGGAGGTCCCTAGGTCCTGCACCCAACCTAGGTTATGGAGAGAATAAATCATGGAGAATTATGCTAAATATGGAGATGCGCTTGGCGGCGATATTCCATGGCCGAGCCAGGAGGTGCCGAGTGCGAAGCCATAACGTGGAGGAGGTGTCCCAAGTATGGAGATGTGCTCGGGGAAAATGTTCAATGGCCAAGCCAGGAGGTGCCGAGCGCGAAGCCATGATGCGAAGGAGGTATCTCGAGGTCACCTGTTAGGCGAGAACCTCTCGATGTCTTAGTTCAGAGGAGACGCTCTTCGCGCTTTTCTTGGTGGGTGAGCTGACTTGTGCTCACGTCGCCTCGGTGAGCTGCCACGTGAAACCAAGCATAAGAGGAGGAACGGTATGAAAAGGTGATGAGTTGCTTGAGTGTTCTTGTACGAGATGGAGCTGGACGCTTGTACCTACAATGAGCTGCTAAAATTTTAGAAGTTCGCTCACTAATTTTATCTTCATCATCAATTTCACCAGAATCCAGCCTCATCCATTCATCAAGTGTTGGTGATAGGCCTATTAATCCATCAACGTCATCACTGCTGTTTTTAATGTTCAACAGTTGCAATCCACCAGCTCCCTCCAAACCTAAGGACCCACCAATGTTTACCCTCTTCCCTTCAAAAGCCGAGATTTCACCAATAGACTGCAGGCTGATGTTTAAAGGTGCATCATCATCATCTGACATGCCAGACTGTATTCTCATCCCCTTAATTGAGAGGGCTTCAATCTTATCCATTGCCAAAGAAGCAAGATCTTCCAGTGATACGTATTCTGAGTCCATCTCCTTGCCAACTGAACTCGAATCAACCTTACTTGACCTAAGTCCAGATGACTTTCCTCTAACTCTCTTTTGCCCGCCATCTATCTTTTGTCCAGTCTCTGATTCATGCTGCAATAGAACTTGCCTGCAAGAAGAGTTAAAATAAATACCATTCCATCAAGTCTGGAATGCTTGAGATAAGGAAAGGATAGTGTTTCAAACACCACAAAACAATACTTAAAAACTGTGTCACAAACCTCTCAGGTGCTTCCATACTTGGCGCAGCTTCCCAAGCTATTTGTTGTATTGTCATCCCAGTTATATCTTCCAATGGCATTAACTTATTTGCCTGCATGGAGAGCTTTTCAATTCCAACAGATGCCAAACGCTGTAATATCTCCATTATACTAGAACCCATCTCTGCAGGCACCACAACTGGACTAGAAACTTGCATAATCAAATTACCACCATTTTTAGCATTCCTGAAAAGTTCAGGATTCATAGACCGCAAAAACCCTCCGTTATTGGTCTGAACAAATGGACCTAAGCCATCTCCATGGGGAGGCAACTGAACATGCTCCTCAGGAGAAAGATCAATGGGACTTCCAAACCCACTAGAGCTGTTAGGTGGAGAACACTGAAAAGCCTTCTCATTTAACCCCACTCACGCATTAAAGCTTCGGTCTCCAAGTCTTCCAACATTGAGGCAATAGTTCTACTTCTCATCTGCGGCTTGAACGATTGGAGATAGATTGACGTCCTTATTAAAGGTCTCCCATCCAGATCTAGTTGGAGCTTCATAGCCTAGTTCTGCCCCATTTCCATCTTCAATATCAAAATTGAATAAGGAGCATCCTGCAGCTAGGGTATCCTTCTCAAATTGTCTCAACAGAAGCTCTCGTGGGGCCTAAGGCTCACTTTCAGAACTCAAACCAAATAGACTATGCTCTATCCCCAGCATGTCTAAGAACTCACTAGCTACGGAGTTGGTAACATCATCCAAGCTAAGTGACTTTCCCTTCCTCCTTGTTTTATAATTTGATTTAACCTTCACAGTGAGATAGTTGTCAATGTAGAGTAGGAGGCTTCGTTTACCGGAGTGATGTGATTTATCAAATAATGGGGAAGAGTGCAATGGTACTTTGATTAGGAGGCTTGTAATGACCCTTGGGTGCAATGATGTAGAGGGGCTTTGTCCAGGTGTTGGGTTGGTATAAATAGGAGCTTAAATTCATTTTGCCCCTTTACAAAATTTTGGAGGGTTTTGTGAGTGTTTTCGGTGCTTAAGGTCTTCGTGCTTGGGTGTCTTGGGCAAGGTTTGTGAGCGTGGGGATCGAGTTTTACAGCCGAGCCATCTGGGCTTTCATACTGCGGTGTGGGCTCGATCGAGGGAATTAACTGGCTTTGAGTTAACTGGGTGGGGGTTTTATAAAGTGGGAAGCTGTTGGGAATTTACCCAACTTAATTCCAAGTGGGGTTGCCATATTTTTAAAGCACCGAGGGGAGGGTTTTAGTGAGGGGACCACCGAGGGAGGAGTTGGTATTGTGAGCCAAGTTAACTGGGTGGAGTGTTGTGATTTGGCTTGCTGGTTTTTATACGGTGTGGGTGCTGGAAAGTGAAAAGTGTGGCTGTTGTTACAATTGGGTGTTGAAGCAAAAGTGTAATTGACCAAGGGGACCGAAGCACTGAGGGATCCAACCGAGTGTTCGTGAGGCCCGTTTGCTGCGCCGAGGGCTTGTACGTCGAGGCGAGCTTGCTGAGTTGGGGGCTTTTCGAGGAGGAAAAAGGGGGGTTCGTCCAGATAGTGGAAAAGGCGTGGAGGGGTTCGACTGAGGCATATCAGGCAGGCCCAACGATTGTCCAGCCGAGGCGACCCAGTTCTCTACTAATCGAGGTGTCCCAGCGCTGCGGCGAGGCAGTGGGCTGGGGTTGCACCGAGGGGTGACTGCGAGGCGTCCGAGTAGCAGCGAAATCAGCGCACCTTGGGTTTTCCAGCCGAGGTTTGCTGGAGTGGATATAGTCGAAGACTGAGGCATTGCGACAAGGGTGTGGCCGAGGCATGTTGCGACGAGGGTGGGTTGTTGCAGCGTGACGAGGTCGTTGACTGAGGGTTGTTGGAAGCTTTCACCAAAGTTGTGGTTTGTGAAGGCTTGGGTTGCTGGGATTTTATGTAAGATTGAGGCTGGTTGCGTGTGTGCAGTTGTTCGAAGGTTGTTGGGGCTTCGCCGAGACCCACGTTTCGCGGAGGCAGCTAGTTTTTGTTTGAAAATTGTTGGGTTTATCACGAAAGTGGTGGTGGTGTTGGTGTTGGTGTTGGTGGTGTTTACCGACGTTGTGCGTTTCTTGCGCTCCAGGTGTTCGACAAATTGTTGCACTAGGTGAGGCGGCTGGTCTTGGGTGTGAGCGAGGGAAAAGATCGAGGCCTTGGGCAAGGCTTGGGTGGAGGCAAGGGGAGTCGGCGAGCGAGGGGAGCAGCGAAGGGGTGTGGGCGGCGGCGTTGGGCGAAGGAGCCAAGGGAGCTTGGGCGAGGGGAGTGGGCCAAGGCAAGGGGAGTGGGCGAGCGAGAGGGGGGCTGGGCAAGGCGTTGGTCGAGTGGGGTGGGCTGAAGGGGCTTGGGCGAGCGGGGCAGCGGAGGGGGCTAAGTGAGGGGTTCGTTGGGAGGCTTTGACCAGTTGGGTGGAGGTGTTGACTGCTTGTGGAGAGGTTGTGCGAAGGCGTCAAATTGTTGGGCATTTGTTGGGCTTCAACTTTTTGTTTTTTTTTTAGTGATTGTGACATATGGCTAGTCGAGGGCGGTCCATACATGCTGTTGCCCCTCGTGTGGGGAGGCATCCAAGCTTGAAGCGAAGTAAAGGTGAAGATCCTCCATTTGTTCCTGGGCCTCACCATTGGTATCGGGCCCCGTATTTGAAAGGTGATAAATTTTGGGATTTGTTTAAGACATTTAATGAACGTGCCCCTCGTCTGGTGGATGCGGTTTTGTTATTTTCCGAGGCTGAGCGGGGAGTTGAGGAGTTGATTATGCCGGGATCAGTGCACCGTTTCTGTGTTGAGTGGGGTGACTTTCATACAGCTTTCCTCGCTATGAGGGGTATGTTAATCCGTACAGAGGGATGGATGTGTGGATACGTGAGATTTTGGAGGATAAGACATCAGTGGAGCTATTACAGAGGGCTCATATTTTGCATGCTATTTGGAGCTCGTCGGAGTGCTGCATTTCCAGAGACAAGGGTTAGCTATCCACGATCATATCTCGGTGGAGCACCGACACCCACACTTTTATTACTCATTGGGGTGAGTTATGTCCCACATTGGAGGATGTATGTGGGTTGATGCAGCTGGAGCTGTTTGGCGAGGTGTCCTTCGACAGCTTAGTATTGAGTGGCGAGGAGCAAGCGGCCTTGGATGCTTTGAGGGTGGCCGAGCAGGCGGCGAAGGTTGGGTCGAAGAGTTCTTTTGGTGGTTGGATCCGCTACTGGTACCGAGATTTGAGGGGTGGTGATGCTAGCGATGGCGAGGCCGGCATTGATGGGCCGGGTTTAAGGAGTCCCCATCATTTGGCTGGGTTTATTGCTTGTTGGTTGGCGAGACATATTTTTGACGGACCCCCTCAGGATGGGATCAGCTCGAGAGTCTTTCCTCTTGCAGCAGTACTTGCATCGGGGAGGTCATTGCCCCTTGCCCCTTTATTCCTTGGGACATTGTTTCACCGTCTTGACTTGGTGAAGTGTTCTTCGGCGAGATCGTTGGGGAGATTTGATGTTCCTACTTACATCTCAGCGTCATTCCTGCTTATATTTTTCTATGAGTGATTCCCTTCTGCTACTCCGAGACCGAGGCAACGGAGTTCGGCAGACGGGAGCGTTCCGCGTTCTTGGGGGTGGGGGAGTTGGTTACCACAGCTGCCGTTGACTAACGTGATTGATGACGAGCGCCAGTTTCGGTTTCGGTCTTATGTTGGCAGTTTGGAGGGGATAGATCCTTTAGATATATATCAGGGGGAGGCTCAGGCAGTCGATGTAGACCGGCCCGAGGGATATTTCGAGTTTCAGTTGGTACAGTTGGGTATTACGATTTTGTCATTTTTGCCGGCTTTGCATGAGACCGGGAGCTATGGTATGGAGGTGTATAGTACACACTGAGTGGCTCGGCAGTTTGGGTTTGATTTGGTGGCCCCGCGGCGCATAGAGCCATTGAGCTTGTCAGGTGCTTGCCAGCGCTTCTTGTTTGGGAGGGTGGATCAGTCTTTTTGAGGGATTTCAGGGATGACTATTCCTGGGGCCAGTAGAGTAGGAGTGGCCAATGCAGGTTGGAGGCGATTCTGGAAACAGAATCTTGGGGACTTCCATTCCTATGTTCTTACGGAGCCTGCTGAGCTGTATGTCTCTGCCATTTACTCGAAGGATCATTCTTTATCGCTACCTGTGGTGAAGGATGTACCGGATGTGGACCGGGGTGAGGTATCATTTTATGCGAAGCCGACGATCCCTAGATTGGTGGAAGGTGAGGGGTTACCGGGTCATAGTGGGGAGCGGAGTAGGAAGCGGGCTGTGAGCCATGGAGTGGTGAAGGGCGTCCCGACAAAGAAAAAGGTAAGATTTTTTTTTTTTTGCCATGACTAATACTTTTATTTAACAATAGGTTTCAAAGGCGGCGAGGGTACCGCGACTTAGCGATGCTGGAGGTTTGCCTACGCCGGTTGATGCTTTGGAGCCGATAGGGGATTTGCCGCAGGATGTGGTGGGGGTGAAGTGTGTAGTATTGGAGGAGGATTGGGCAGGTTCTGGAGATGTAGGATTCCCTTCAGGGGATCGTGTGGGTTCTGTGACTTCTCCTGAGGTTGGCGATTCAGAGTCGGACGGAGGTGGGTCAGAGGAGGGAGATGTGGATGAGGATTGGACGGTTGAGATTGAGGCCAGACGCAGAGCTGAGCTGGCCGCCATAGGTTTGAGGGAGTTGCCGCCTCGGTGTTATACTAGTGTTCATTGCCCTCCCAGTGTATTTCCTTCGAGGAGTGCTACTTCTACCTCTGAGCTCGCTAGTTCGAGGTTCTTTGCTGTTCTAGCCTTTCCTTCTATTTTTCCATCCCCGGCAGTATCCCCTGCTTCTGGTGCCTTAGTTGGCCAGACAGTTTCTGCCTTGTCATTGAGGGCTATTCTCGGTGTGCGCCAGACTCCACTTTTCGTAGGCATGTCTTCTGCATCTGTGACAACTGATTCTATTATGGAGGCCGCTATCGCAGGATTACCTTCTGTGTCAATGCCGGTCATTGTGTCGTCTTCTGAGCCGCTAAAGGATACGGCACTGAGGCCTATAACGTCAGCGGTGGAGGCGATTACCGTTGCCCCTGTTCCTGGCACGATTGAGGTTATTCGCAGAGAAGGGGGTACCGTTACACTGCGGGAGGCAGGCAAGGCGGTTGTGCTGTCACCTACTGTTTTGTTTGCGGAGGTGAGGCCCGATGTCCATCGTCTCTTACTCCGAGTTTTGGAGAGCCGGCCTGATACGTTTATGGAGATTGCTCGGAGGGGTGCTTGGTTTCGGAGGACCATCTTGGAGGCCTTTGGAGATTATTTGGGTGTTCTGGAGAGGACGAGGTTGGGTGATGCTTCGGAGGTGCAGTTAGAGGAGTTGTTGGTTATGGTGGGTGATTTGAGGTTGACTCCGCTGTGTCTTGATTGGCTAGAGCGGCATATCCAGGTGATGGCGCGGCAAGTGAAGAAAGTTTTGCTTGATAGGGACATAGGGATCGTTGATGAGAAGTTGACTGAGGTCAAACTTATTCTGAAGAAGATGGAGGCAAAGAAGAAAGGTATGAAGGAGAGGCGGGCTGAGCTGGGAGAGGGCCCTGAGGGGGTCTTTAGCATGGATGGGCACACCGCCCAAGGTATTGTGTAAGGATGAGTGTGGGAGTGATTTTTGTAATAATCAGTCTTGATGTAACCCTCCTTTAATGTAATAGATCCACCGGTTGGTTCCTCTTACATTTCTTTGTCCATTGTGCTTCTTTAGGAGAGTAGAGATAGTCTTAGTTGTATGCTTGTTTACCTTAACTGCTTTGATCTTGTGTAAGCGGTCTTATCTTGTCTTTTGACAGACTGTTGAGTTGTCTCGTTAACACTTTTTTGCAGCGAGTAATCTTGTCAAGGCTTTTCAGAAACTTTGCGTAAGGCATTTGCTGTCCATTGATGAGTCTTGTTAAGCGGAGGGTGAGCTTTTCAGTGACTAGTGACTTTTGTTTGTCGCCTTATAGCAGGAATTTTCACATGCTAACGTAAGGGGGTTGGGTATAAATATGAGGGGGGTAGTATAGTGATTGAAGTATTGTGGGAGTTTATCTGATCAATTCTTCTTATGGCTGGGGGGGTTGTTCATCTTCGAGTTGGGGGGTTGGTCATCTTCGATTATGGAGATGGAGATGTGAGCTTTGGAGCTGGTTTTTATGGGATGGGCAGCGTCGGAAGTTGCTATACTGCAGGGCCCACCTCTATCTCAAGGAGGGAGGAGGTTTGTAGAGTGGAAGTCGTCACTTTTGTGGCCCTCTACCTTCTCCTTCTTTGGAATGAGAGGCATCGGGGATGCGGAAAGAGCTATGGAGGTGAGTCGAGGGACAACCATGTCCTGCATCTCCTTAATGCTCTCTGCAAGGGCCGTGTTGGGAGAGCCTCTGGCTATTTTTCTTGGGCTCTTGCCTTGCTGTTGGCATGGAGGAGGAGAGAGAGATGGGTCGGGGGAGCGGCTGGGGTGGCTCTTGTTGCGGTGCTTTGGCTCTTTGGTCCGGTGCTCCAAAGAGCCCTTTTGGATTGAGAGGTGTCGGGAAAATGCCCAGGCCGTTTTGTGATGGTGATCCGTTGGAGGGTGTGCACTAGGATAAGGCAGCAGAATCGTTGTCACCTGTCTTGCCCTCGTAGTCCTCGGAGCACACCTTGGAGCGGCTTGGGGTTGAGGTTGTATTTCATTGGAGCGTCTGCTCGTTGTTTGTTGTTGGAGCAGCGAACTACCAAAAGAATATCCTCATCTTAGGGAGACGACGGGGGCCCCCTAGTTTTTCCAGAGAGTGGACCTTCGAGGAGATGGAGGGCTCCCTCGTTTGACGAGTTTGTTGTAACAGTTGAGGGCCACTGGTACTTGAGCCCTCACTATTAGTAAGTGAGCAGACGAGTTTGTTGTAATAGTTGATTCTTGTAATGATGAGATCCTCAAGATGCCGAGGTATGTACTTGTAATTGAGCAGTCAATAAAATATTGGCATCTTCACTTTGAATAAATGTATTGGTAGGAGTGCTTCGTGTGAAAACATATTTGGAGATAATGGAGATAATAACTGTGAATAGAATTCATAGTGAATCTTTTGGAGATACATGATAATTCTGGCGATACATTGGAGATTCATCGAACAGAATGTGCGTTTGTGATTATGGATAGTATTTCTTAAGCCATTTGGCGTTGATAGGAGACATGAGGCTATTGGAGCTTGGCTTCGCAATTCTGTAGTATCCATTTTCATTTGCCTCTTTGATCACAAAAGGACCCTCCCATTCTGTAGTATCCATTTTCATGTTGGGATGCTCGCAAGACTAGGTCTCATTCTTGAAATTGCTGAGGGCGTACGAGGGCATCGTAGGCTTTAGATATGCGAGCCTGATATGTTTGGAGGTTGGCTCGAGCTTGATCTCGCCGCTCATCCAATGCCTCGAGCTCTGCCAGTCTGAGGTCGTTGAGGACCTCGCTTCTGAAGGCCATTAGAGCCGAGGGAACTGCTATTTCAACAGGTAGTACAGCCTCGGTGCCATAAACTAATGAGAATGGGGTCATCTGGGTGGGTCTTCTTTTGGAGGTCCGATAAGCCCAAAGAGCCATGGGGAGGGCATGGGCCCAATCTTTTTGAAAATCTTCCAGTGTTCGATTCAGAATTTTGATGAGGGTTTTATTGGTGGCCTCGGCCTGACCATTGCCTTGGGGGTAGTAGGGTGTCGACTTGTGGTGATTAACCTCGTAGGAGGCGAAGAGTTGCCCCACGTGTTAGTTGACAAAGGGGGTGCCGTTGTCGGAGAGGATGACTTTAGGAATACCGAATCGACAAATGATACTTTCCCGAATGAAGTTTGAAACTGTTGCTCCAGTAGCCCTTTTGAGAGGGATGGCTTCCACCCACTTGGTATAAAGTTCAGTGGCGGTGATTATCCATATATGTCCCCTAGAAGGTGGGGCAATAGGCCCTATGAGATCCATCGCCCAAGTGTGGAACGGCCATGGGGTGCCGAGAACGCGAAGGTCAACTGCTGGAGTGTGGATGAGGTCGCCATGCACTTGACAAGCTCGACATCGTTTTGCCTGGGTAAGGGCGTTAGCTTCCATTGTCGGCTAGTAATAGCCAAGGTGGACGAGTTGCTGGTATAGTTTTGGTGCCTCCCCGGTGTTCAGTTTCATGAGTTCGTTTCAGAACTTCCTGGATATCTTTTCCATTCAGGCAGCAGAGGGGTTGTCCGTTGAAACCTCGGCAGTAGAGGGACCCCTCATGGATGAAGAATCGAGGGGCTCTCTTTTTTATTAGGGCCGAATCAGTGCGATTGGCGGGGAGGGATCCTTCTTAGAGATAGTCCATGTAGGGTTGTCGCCAATTAGTGAAGGCTTCTACAAAGCTGCATTCGGCTTTAGAGGGCTGTTGCTCTTGGCATGCGAGGCATTGGCTTTGGGCCTCGGTGGCATCCTTCGACATGGAGGGCCAGTAGTAGCCTTGGCGTTGCAAGTGGCGGTAGAAGCTCACCTCGCCGGTACCGCAAGACTTTTCATGTATAAGATGGAGATTGATCTTTGCTTCTTCAAGGTCCATGCATCGAGCCAGAATTCCTCCTGGTCCACAGTAGTAGAGCACCCCTTGGTATATGGTGAAGCGCTTGAGCTCGTTAAGGGGGATTTTTCCTTGAGGATTCTAGAGTTCTGCTATAATTGGTGCTCGCTAATCTTGAGGATCAGGTTCAGGGAGGATCATGGCCACTGAGCATGGAAGAGTTCTTTTGAGCACTTCGATTTTTGTAGGTGCCTCACCTACCTCTACCTTGGAAGCAAGGGCGGCGAGGGCGTCAAGATGACGATTGTTGGACCTGGGAGCATGTTCGATACGAATGGCATCGAACTTGTTCATAAGCCTCTGGGTTATGGTCCTATAGGAGGCGAGGGCTGGTTCTTTGATGGCGTAATCTCCACTCGTCTATTTGACCACCAGCTTAGAGTCGCCTTTGATGCACAGATGTGTTGCTCCGAGGTTGAGTGCAGCGAGAAGGCCGAGTACGAGTGCTTCGTATTCAGCCTCGTTGTTGGAGCACGTGAATTTGAGTTTGTAGGAGAGGTTTATCTCAGAACCTTGTGGCGAGGTTAGGACGATTCCTGTACCTCCTCCTTCAGAGGTGGAGGATTCGTCGAAACTGAGAGCCCATTCTCCTTCGGAGGAGGCCATTGCTGCTTGAAAGTCATCTCCTCGGAGTTCATCAGATGGGGGCTCGTATTCTCCGCTCGGGAAGTGGGCTAGGAGGTCAGCTAGGGCTTGACTCTTTACTGCCTTTGGTGCTTTGCAAATGATGTCGTACTCGGCAAGGGAGAGCAACCATCTTGCTGGCCTTCCGGCGAGTGCTGGGCGAGTGAGTAGGAAGCGAATAGGGTCGCATTTGGTGATGAGCTGCACGGTGTAGGCGAAGAGGTAATGGCGCAGCTTTTGAGCGGCGAAGACGAGGGCGAGACAATGGCGCTCGATCAGGGAGTAACGTGCCTTGGCTCCTTGAATGACTCAGCTGATATAGTATACAGGGCGCTCAATCCCATCTGCTTCTTGGGCCAAGAGTGCACCGATGGAGTGGGGAGTGGAGGTGATGTAGAGGAGCAAAGGCTTGCCTTGTTGAGGTGGAGTCATGGTAAGAGGGGACGTTAAGGCCGTCTTGACTCTTTCAAAGGCTCCTTGATGCTCCTCCTTCCAGAAAAACTTGGCCTCCTTCTTGAGGAGGGAACTGAAGGGTTGGGTGATTTCTGCCATGGCTGGTATGAATCTTCGGAGGTAGGATGCTCGGCCGAGGAAAGTTCGGAGTTCATCGAGATTAGCTAGCCGAGGTATTCCCTTAATGGCGGCCAACTTTGATGGGTCGAGGTCGATACCGTGACGATGCACCACACAGCCAAAGAATTTCCCCGCAGTAACACCAAATGCGCACTTAAGGGGGTTCATCCTTAGGTGATAGCGGCAACATCTTTCGAAGACTCGTTGGAGGTCATTGAGGTGGTCGGCTTCATTCTTGGATTTGACTACGAGGTCATTAATGTAGCATTCGAGGACTTTATGGAACATGTCGTGGAAGATGGCTGTCATTGCCCGCTGGTAAGTGGCCCCGGCGTTCTTGAGACCAAATGGCATGACTGTGTAAAAGAAATTACCCATTGGAGTTCGAAATGCTGTTTTCAAGGAGTCTTCGGAGGCCATCTTAATCTGGTTATAGCCACTGAAGCCGTCCATAAATGAGAACATGTGGTGACCTGCAATTGAATCGACGAGTGTGTCGATATTGGGCAATGGGTATTCATCCTTAGGACAGGATTTGTTTAAATCTCAAAAATCGTCACACACTCGAATTTGGCCGTTCTTCTTTACCACGGGCACAATGCTTGATAACCATGTGGGGTGTTGCACAGATTTGAAAAATCCGGCATCAAGGAGCTTGATCACCTCATCTTTGATTTTGAGTTTGACCTTGGGTTTGTAAAAACGGATCGCTTATTTAACGGGCCGGGCCGAGGGGAGCACATTGAGGCGATGCACTATGACCGAGGGATCCAAGCCTGGCATTTCATCGTAGTTCCAGGCGAACACGTCTGAGTATTGGCAGATCAAGGCGACGAGAGAGGCTCTTTGTTCAGCAGAGAGGTCTTTGCAAATGAAAATTGGCCACGGGGCCTCATTTGCCGAGGCGAGGTTGAGTTCCTAAAGTTCTTGTTTTTGAGGCCGAGGGCTATCTTGGAGACACTCGGGGGTGATCTTTACTTCTTGGAGTTCAGGAGCCACTTGTTCTGGTGGGGTTATGGAAACTTTTTTCTTCCTCTTTGGGAGCTTTCTTTTTTGGCTTCGGCTTGACTTCCTCAAGGCAGCCTTCTTAACTAGTTCTGAGAGGGCAAAGTATTCGTGGTAGTTCGGGTCGGAGCCTAGGGGGTGCACGTCAATGAGTACACATCTTTCTTATGGGGGGCTAACCTCTGTGTTGAGCGAGGGCTCCCCCACACATCGTCATAAGTGGTACATGATCTTGCCACCAGCTCGCTGGTAGCAAGTGACTCGGGGAACCTTTTGGTTTGAGCGAGGGAGGTGGTCTTGGCATGGGCGCTTCCCGGTGGTGGAGGATTGTGATGGCTCTTGCTTGGGGATATCCCTCCATTTGGGGATGGCGATACCTCGAGGGGGTGAAGGCTGAGGTTCTTCTTCTAAGTGGTCGTAGAAAACGGCGTCAGACATATGAGATTCTTCGGAGCGGAATGGCTTGTCTGATCCCCTGATGGTGACAACTTCGTTCTTCCAAATGGCTTTAACACATTGATGGTAAGTAGATGGGATGGCTCCATAGTGATGGAGCCGTGTGCACCTGAGGAGGGCGTGGTAGGTGGTGTCTGCATCTATGATATGAAATTTGGCAGCAGAGTGGATCGGCCCTACCGTGAGGTCGAGTCTGACGTATCCCAGTGTCTGATATTGACGGTTGTCGAAACTAGCGATATTGATGGGTTCTCACAACAACTGCTTCTTGGGTATCCTAGCCTCTCGAAGCGTGGATTATGGGATTATATTGAGGGAGACCCCTCCGTCCATGAAACCTCGTTGGAACTCGATCCCATTGATTAGGACCGAGACATAGAGAGGGCGGTTGTGGGGGAATGGTACTTGGCGATCCGCCTCGGTGAAGGTGATGACGAGAGCGTTGTCTCTGAGAGTTCGGCGAACAGAGCCGCTAATGGCCATACATTGCTCGCCATTATCCTCAGCTAGGTGGAGGATAGCCTTAGTAGCTTCAAACCGGGTGGCGTTTGAGAGGCCAAAGTTGTCGAAGAAGTGTTTGAACTTGGTGGAGTTTTGGAGGATGGTAGCTTTACGGATCTCGAAATCTAGACAAGTTTGTTGAGAAGGCTCAGTGGTTTCAACGGCAGCAACTTCTTCGAGTTCTTCGTAATGAGATAGCATCATGACCCCTTTTTCGTTGTCCTTGTGACGCGGGAGGGGGTCTTTGTGGACGTCCTTCTAGGAGAGGTCAATTGCATCATTTTTTATCTGTGTCTGGATGAGGTCTCTAAAAGCCCAACAGTTCTTGGTGAGGTGACGCACTGTCCGGTGATAGGCACAGTAATTAGGTTGGGCCCGATCCTTTTATGAGGGGGGCGCCTGACTTCAGGCAGTCGGACTGCCCCATCAGCCACCCAGGCGTCTAGTAGCGAGACGGCGTCTTCCACTGACGTGGGAAAAGGTGGTGGTGCCTTGTGATCTCTTAGCTTCCCATTGTACTCCGAGCGTCTTGAAGATCCCTCGGCAACGTAGGCGGAGTGGTTTCTTCTCGGAGGGGGCCTCAGCGAGCGATCGCATCTCGAAGGCGACCTCCACGAGAGGTTCGTTGTTCGCCGAGGGGAGGCTTGGGGAGGATAGGATGCTCGGACCGTTTCGCTTAAATTTCTTGCTGCGAGGCTAAGACTGGAAAAGTCTTCGAACTTGTGGTTCACCACATGCATTTTGTACTGGGGGAGCATACCTTCAATACAGATTTCAGCTATCTGTTTCTCCATGACAGAATCTTGTATCTCAATGGCTTTCTCTTTGAATCGTTTGACATAAACGAGAACGTCCTCGCCGAAGCGTTGGAAGACTCGTCGAAGGTGAAGGGAGGTGAGGCGCTCCTCGGCATAGAAAAAATTTTCATAAAACTTCTGTACCATGTCCTCCCAGGACGAAATGGAGCCAGGGGGGAGGTTGGCATACCACGAGTATGCCCTGTCGGTAAGGGAATTTGAGAATTCTTTGAGACGGAGGTTTTTGTCAGCTCGGTAGGGTCCCAAAGTTTCGGTGAAGTGGATCACGTGATCCCTAGCATTACCCTTTCATCCATCGAAACGGGTGAATGTAGGGGTGACGTACCCGGCGGGGTATGGTGATTCGGCAGCTTCAGCGAAGTATGGTGGCCGAAGGTCGAGGTCTGGCACGACGGCAGAGTTGGAGCGCGCTTGCTCGAAGAGGGTTTGGAACTGCTCCTTGACTTGATCCATGGTTACAAGGTGTTGAGGGAGGAGTGTTTGGGTTGGCACGGGGGTCATCGCGGAGGCTATCCCTGTATCTGGGGCGGCGGTGGAGATCACGTCAAGAGTTGTTGCTTAGAGGGGAGGAGCCGTAGGGCTCCTGTTGGGGAGATCCGGACGTATCTCGGATCCTTCCTATTGACTTGGAAGGTTGCCTGAGTCAGCTGGTGCCAAAGGGGCAGCGAGTTATGGTGGAAGGGGGGGAGTACCCCTTTGTATTGACAGCAAAGTCTCGAGCATGAGTTACTAGGCTCGTTGAATTGAGGTGATGCTCTCGGTGAGGGCCCCAAATTGGTTGGCACCCACGAAGATGACTGGATGGGTCGAATTGTCGTGCTGCTTTTCGGGAGGAGGAGGAGGATCAAGGTCATGCTAGGACGATGTCGCGTCTAGATTTTTTGCACTCGAGGAATACTCACACAAGCAGGAAAAATGATGTACTCTCTCGTTAGAACTCACCCTCCTAGAAGAATGAGTGTGACTAGGTTGGAATTGAAAATTGATTTGAATAAAGGGCTTTTGAAAAAGATTTGGAGTCGCCACCTAACTTGATTAAGGTGGTTGGGTCACCTAAAAACTAAGCATAATTCGAAAACTACACTTAGGGTTTTTGAAAAACGATTTTGAAAATATCTCCTCAAGAGAGGGTTTTTAAGAAAACAGGTTGTTTGGCAACCTCTGGAAAACATTTAGCCCTTTTTGAAAAATAACTCCTTTTTGGTCTTTGAAATAAGTGATTCTAGGTTCGGAGGTTGGTTACGTGTAGGGAAAACGCACTAAGCCATCATCCTACCCCGCCCTTTCGGTACCTACATGTCTATTCACCCTAGATTCACCTATGAGAGTCTTTAACTAACTATTGGCCAATCCTATCCACTTTGAAAAACAATGCTTGAAAAGAAACTAACATGATGCATGATATGTAAGTACAAGTTAAGAGAATTGAAAAATAGATTTGGAAAGAGATTGATTTGAAATTGATTTGATTTGAAAATAGATTTGAAGAGATGGAATTGAAATTGGAAATTTTGAAAATTGAAAGTAGAAATTTGAAAATAGAAATTTTGAAATTGGAATTTTGAAAGTAGATTGGAATTTGGGATTTGAAAATATCGAGACCGCACCCATGAGGGTGGAATTGAAAGTTTGAAAAGTGTTGTGACCGCACCCATGAAGGTTGCCTACGTATCCCTTTGGGGGAATCAGGTCAGTCGTAGTTCGGACAAGAGTCCGATTGAAAATAGAAGAATTGATTTGAAGAAGGAGATTGAATTGGAAGAAAGAGATTGAATTGAAAATTAGATTTGATTTGAGATTAGAAGAGGAGATTGGAAATTGAAATTGAGAAGATTGGACTTGCTTTGGAAAGATTGATTTTGGAAAGACTTGGTTCTGGAAAGATGGAGGTTTAGGAAACCTAGACTTAGGAAAGATAGGAGACCTAAGAAAGACTTGACATTAAGAAAGATTGGATTGAAATGTTGGATTTGGAAAGATCTTGGAAGATTTGGAAACTTGGAATTTAGGAAAGATTTGGATTAGGAAAGTTTCGAATTAGGAAAGTGTCATTTTTAAAAAGTTTTGAAATTAGGAAAGTTTCGATTTCAGGAAAGTTTTGAAATTAGAAAGTTTCGAGTTTAGAAAGTTTTCGAAAAAGGAAAGGTTTTCAGATTAGGAAAGTTTTGAAATTAGGAAAGTTTTGAAATTAGGAAAGTTTTGTTTCAAGAAAGGTTTTGAAATAGGAAAGTGTTGAATTTAGAAATGTTTTGAATTAAGAAAGTTTCAACTTAAGAAAGTCTTGAATTAAGAAAGTTTTGAATTTAGAAAAATTTGAGATTTAGAAAGTTTAAGATTTAGAAAGTTTTAGGGTTTTAGAAAATCTTGAAATTAGGAAAAGTTTGAGTTTAAGAAAGGTTTGAAAGCTTAGATTTGAAAAGTTGAGATTTAGAAAGTTAAGATTTGAAAAGGGACGGAGTTCGGAAAGGGTTGAATTAGGGAAGATTTGGATTTTGTTTCTAAAAGGAAAGGTTTGATTTTGTTTTCAAAAACGGAGGATTGGGTTCGGTTTCCTAAACAGGAAGATTTGATTTGGTTTCCTAAAGAGAAGATAGGATTTGGCAAGGATTTGGAAAGGGAGATTCTAGAAACCCTAGATTTGAAAAATTATAGTTTCGATGTAGAAAATAGGTTTTGGAAACGTGTATCATTTGGATGTGAAAACAAGAGGTTTTAGAAACCTAGGTTTGGGGCAAAGTTTGAAAATCATGTTTTTGGGAAGAAAATTAGGGTTTCTTAATTGTGGGTTCTAGGGTTTGATTTGGGCTCCAAGGAAAGAGGGTTTTTGGAAAGTGCATTTTTGGAAACGAAGGTTTTCTAAAAGGGAATCCTAGGGAGGAGTTTTTGGAAAGTGAATTTTAGGGATGGAGTTTTTGGAAAAAGATTTTAAAGAGAAGGAGTTTTTGGAAAGTGTGTTTTTGGAAATGTAAATTTTAGAAGGAAAATCCTAAAGGAGAATTTCTAGAAGGAAGATTTTGGAAACAGAGTTTTTTAGAAAGATTTTTGGAAGGAGGTTGTTGGAGAGAGTTTTTAGGAAGGTGAATTTAAGGAATGTTTTTAGAAAGTGAATTTTGAGGAGAAAGAGTTTTTAGAAAGAAGTTGAAAAAGGAGGTTTTGAAGAATAGATTTTTGCAAAGAGTTTTTAGAAAACAATTTTGGAGAGAGAAGTTTTAGGAAAGTATGTCGAAAAAGAGATTTTTAGGAAGAGGAATTTGGAAAAAGAGTTTTTAGAAGGTATAAAAACATCTCACTTTCCTAAAGCGATTCCAACCATAAGAAGGTTAGAATCACTTTAGGAAAGCTGTTTTGGAAAACAATAAGATTTGAAAATATAGACCATAAAATATCACTTTTAATGTAACACTTTCCTAAAGCAACCCTAGCCATGGAAAGACTAGAATCACCCTAGAATTGTGGTTTTGAAAACAAGTTTTTGAAAAAGAGATTTTGATGCAATTTTGAAAACGATTTGAAAAACAACTTTGAAAACAGTTTTTGGAAGATGCAAGATCATGATATGCACAATGCAATTTGGGGTCGTGAACATACAAGGCTAAGGTTTCACTACATAATCAAAGGGGCCGGACCCACGTGGTCTCTGGTTAGACTAGAAGAAAGCCCCCGACACGGTGACTCTCCAATAGCCCAATCCTACACATGGACCGGGAATCCCCTTGTTTTAAGCATGCAAAGAAAGGGGGGGGGGGAAAGAGATGAGGGATTAAAATAGAGAAAACCCAAGTGGGTTAGGAGAGAGAAGAGAGAGGGGGAAGTGCGGAAATTTAATTAGGGAGCCTACCGTATGTCTTGTTTATTTTGCGCGCCTTGTTTGTCTTCGATCTTCGGTCTTCGTCTTGATCTTCGTCCTCAATCTTCAAGAGTTGTCTTCAAGCTTTTGATGGCAGCTCTTCAAGTCTTTGAAGGAAGGTTGAAGGTTAGTGTATGAGTGTATGAGGGTGTGTATGAGTGTATAGGAGGCTAGGGTTTAGTGTATGGTAACTAGGGTTTGGAAGAACCTAAGGAGGCTAGGGTTTAGGAGGTGCTCGAGCTCTGTATATCGAAATATATGATTTTTAGGTTGAGTTTGCGGATCCTTTTCACGCTGAATGAGGCTCTGTATTTATAGGGGTGGACAACACTGGCACCTGTTGTAGTGGCGCCAAGCCAAAGTTTACACTGGCACCACTAGGAGTAGCGCCAGGCCATTTTTTGGCTTGGCGCCACTACTAGTGGCGCCAACCATTTAGGAAATATTTAAGTTCGGCAAGCAACATATCTTTGACTAGATTTAGGCGCCTGTACTAGTGACTACAATGCAATTTTTAGCCTGGCTTCACTAGGAGTGGCTCCGAAAAATTCGGAAATTATTTGAAGGAGCCGGGAATGACCCGGAAGGCCAGAAAAGAGCAGGAACACTTAAAATAGTGTCCTGGAGGTATTTGACTTGAAAAGTGAGGATAAGATATGCCGAAAAGGTTGACCAGGCCTTTAGGGGCAAAACGGTCAACTGGACCGGAAAACTGCCGGGACAAACTCGGACTGTCCCGGAAGAGGACTTGGGATCCGAAAACATTATTCAGAATGTTTCCAAAAGTTGTCGGTTTGATTCCCAGAGCCGGTGTGGTCGGAAAAGGAGACCTGCCCACCAGGGGCAAAATGGTCATTTTGTATCGGGTTGGCCGGAACTGACTCGGAATGATCCGAAAAGATAAAGAAAGGTTGAGAGTACTATAAAAAGCAATCTCAGAGGGTTACCGGTTTGATACGCAGAGCCGGTGTGGTTCCCGGGGCATTCAGATGCCTAGGAGCAAAATGGTCATCTTGATGAGAAAGTCTCAGAAAAGGTCCAAAGGGCAGTTTGGTCATTTTTCACCGAAGTGGGCTAACAGACACTGGTGTTGACCTGGGTTTTGAGGGTTTCTGCCACTCTAATGGCGGACGTAGTGACACAGGGGTTTGTTGGTAATTCCCTATATCGACCTATTTGTGAGTATTTTCGCTACTCTAACGGTTTTGTGAGTAGTTTCACTACTCGGATCGTCTTGAGGAATAAACTGTCTCGAGAGAGGGATTGGAAAGGGGGCTTGTCATCTCCGAAGAGACGTGCCTGAGTTGGAACCGTCTCGAGAAATAAACTGTTTCGAGATAGGGATTGGAAAGGGGTCTTACCGTCTTCGAAGAGACGCGCCTAAATTGGAACCGTCTCGAGGAATAAACTGTCTCAAGAGTGAGATTGGAAAGGGTTCTTACCATCTCTGAGGAGACGTGCCTGGATTGGAACCATCTCGAGGAATAAACTGTCTCGAGAGTGGGATTGGAAAAGGGTCTTACCGTCTCCGAGGAGACGTGCCTGGATTGGAGCCGTCTCAAGGAATAAACTGTCTCGAGAGAGGGATTGGAAAGGGGACTTATTGTCTCCGAAGAGACGTGCCTGGATTGGAACCGTCTCGAGGAATAAACTATCTCGAGAGTGGGATTGGAAAGGGGTCTTACCATCTCCGAGGAGACGTGCCTGGATTGGAACCGTCTCAAGGAATAAATTGTCTCGAGAGAGGGATTGGAAAGGGGTCTTACCATCTCCGAGGAGACGTGCCTGAATTGGAACCATCTTGAGGAATAAACTGTCTCGAGAGAGGGATTGGAAAGGAGTCTTACTGTCTCCGAAGAGACGCGCCTGAATTGGAACCGTCTCGAGGAATAAACTGTCTCGAGAGTGGGATTGGAAAGGGGTCTTACCGTCTTCGAGGAGACGCGCCTGGATTGGAACCGTCTCGAAGAATAAACTGTCTAGAGAGTGGGATTGGAAAGGGGTCTTACCGTCTCTGAGGAGACGCGCCTGCATTGGAACCATCTCAAGGAATAAACTGTCTCGACAGTGGGATTGGAAAGGGGTCTTACCGTCTCCGAGGAGACGTGCCTGGATTAGAATCGTCTCGAGGAATAAATTGTCTCAAGAAGGGGATTGGAAAGGGGTCTTACCGTCTCTGAAGAGACGTGCCTGGATTGGAATTGTCTCGAGGAATAAACTGTCTCGAGAGATGGATTGGAAAGGGGACTTATCATCTCCGAAGAGACGTGCCTGAATTGGAACCGTCTCGAGGAATAAACTGTCTCGAGAGAGGGATTGGAAAGGGGTCTTATAGTCTCTGAAGAGACGTGCCTGGACTGGAACCGTCTCGAGGAATAAATTGTCTCGAGAGAGGGATTGGAAAGGGGACTTATCATCTCCGAAGAGACGTACTTGGATTAAAACCATCTCGAGGAATAAACTGTCTCGAGAGAGGGATTGGAAAGGGGTCTTACCGTCTCTGAGGAGACGTGCCTGGATTGGAACCGTCTCGAGGAATAAACTGTCTCGAGAGTGGGATTGGAAAGGGGACTTATCGTCTCCGAGGAGACGTGCCTGGATTGAAACCGTCTTGAGGAATAAACTGTCTCGAGAGAGAGATTGGAAAGGGGACTTATTGTCTCCGAAGAGACGTGCCTGGATTGGAACCGTCTCGAGGAATAAACTGTCTCAAGAGTGGGATTGGAAAGGAAAGGACAATGCCCCTAAGGGCATTTTGGTCATTTTGTCTCTATTTAGGCCTGGCAGGCCCGCGATGCAATGGACATGCGGGATTTGGACTTAAAAAGTTATTTTGATTGGAATATGCCCACAATGACTTAAACACAAGTCTGGACGGAGTGTAGACTGCCGAGCGGTCCAAAATGGGGTGCTTACAGACGAATCCTCAACCCCTGGGACGTTTTTCGCGGACACTTGCGTATTCTTCTTTGGTTCCATGGATAGCGAGTACCGCTCTTCCCCAATGGAGTGGGTGTGGGGGGGGGGGGGGGGGGGGGGGGGGGGGGGGGGGGGGGGGGGGGGGGGGGGGGGGGGGGGGGGGGGGGGGGGGGGGGGGGCTGGGGGCTCCTCAGTCTGGAGCTCCTCGAAGACCGACATTCTGAACGTCAACTCTGTACCTGTGTAGCAACAGTGATTCAGTGATTCAGACGTTCAGGCATTAAATACGCTTTGTCGTTTCCTTGGAGATCCCTCTCTCTCTAAGACCGGCCGGAGGGGCAAAGCCACTCGGCGAACCCTCAACTCTAGCCTCCAATCCACTTGTCTCCTAGTGATCCCGTGCGGAGGTCCCTAGGTCCTGCTCCCAACCTAGGTTATGGAGAATAAGTCATGGAGAATTATGCTAAGTATAGAGATGCGCTCGTCGGCAAGATTCCATGGCCGAGCCAGGAGGTGCCGAGCGCGAAGCCATAACACGGAGGAGGTGTCCCGAGGTCACTTGTACGCGAGGGACTCTCGATGTCTTATCTCGGAGGAGGCGCTCTTCGCGCTATCCTCGGTGAATGAGCTATCTTGGTACACATTGTTGAGTCAATACCTTGATTTTGATGATAACAAAACATGGTTAAATGATCTAATAATTCTACTTAGTGTGCAGATGAATTATTAATTAGATCTTGACTTGAAGCTTATCATAATAGAGGACTTATGATGAAAAGCATGATGAAGTGATGTATTCTACAAAGGTGATATTATAAGAAGAAAAAGAATTCTCAAGTTGATGAAAATCCTAGATTGAAGATTGATAAGCATGAAAGAATAGCATATTCAACAATGGTGATTTTATAAGAGAATGAAGATGATGGATATCAAAGAAGAAGAATGAAAATGATCAAAGTCTTGATTTAAAAGATTGAAGACTTTGAGTACTTGAAGACATCTTGCAAGAATGGAAAAAGGAGAGACCAACTCAAAAACATAAAAGCTTTCTTGATAGATGTAAAGATGTCTTGAAGACATGGAAGGAATCACAAGATTTGGAAAGCTTTCTTGAGTTGTTGAAGTCCATGAAGAAGCCATGTTGATTGAAGAAATGAAGATTCTAAGTCATGGAAGCTCTCTTGAAGATATTGAAGAAGACTTGAATCAATGGATGAAGCTATGATAATGGAAGAGCTCTACAAGTGATGAAAATGAAGAAAACTCACCTTGAATGGATTGAAGATGTTCTTGGAGTCATCTAATCTTGAAGAAGTGTTTGCAAGCTTTAAAAAGCCTATTTAGATGATCCTTGAAGAGATTGGAAGCTTTGAAAAAGATTGAAGAAAAGTTGCAAAAATATGGGTTTTGGGAAAAAAGAGTCGACCCCTCAAGCAAAAAGAGCCGAGTCATTCGAACAGAGCCTTGGAATTCTGCTGGAAGCTTAAAAGAGTCGACTCCTGGCCAAAAAGAGTCGACTCATTGCAACAGAGAACAAACAATTCTGCAGACTGCTGAAAAGAGTCGACTCCTGG
The DNA here is from genome assembly GCA_033060915.1 of Euryodendron excelsum. Lineage (NCBI taxonomy): Eukaryota > Viridiplantae > Streptophyta > Magnoliopsida > Ericales > Pentaphylacaceae > Euryodendron > Euryodendron excelsum. The sequence goes on along the minus strand of CM065381.1, from coordinate 11,332,529 downwards.
GACAAAAGAGTCGACTCATTTGGACAGAAACTTGAAAAATCTGCTGAAATGCAAAAAGAGTCGACTCATTGTGAAAAGAGTCGACCCCTAGACTGTAACGGCTAGTTTTCTGACAGACGGTATGGGCAAAAACACAACCAAATCTTCTCCCATACTTCTCCAACGGCTAGAATCGATCCATACCTATATATATGAGATACATACAGCTTCAAAGAAGAAGAGAAGAGCAATCATACCATTCATATCAAGTGCTTGAAGCTGAAAATCACCTGTACCTAACTGCCATATATTTTTGCTGAGTGTTTAAAGTTATCCATTGAGTTGTATTCATTTGTATACTCACTAGGAGAGTCACTCTTTGTATAATCTTCATTCATTCTTGTTTGGGTGGGTTTGTAACCTTGTAAGTTTAAGTGTTCTTGGGAAAAACACTTGTAAGTTTAAGAGAAGCTTGGACAAAATCTCTTGGGTTTTGAAAGCTTGGGAAGAAGCTTTTGTAAAGAGTGAGCTGGGCACTCGTGGCACAACCAGCAGCTGTGTAAGGAGTATTACATAGTGGAATTCCTTCAAAAGGATCGAAGAAGAGAGGACGTGGGCAAGGTTGGCCGAACCTCTATAAATCTGGTGCACTTCTTTTCTGCCTCTGTTTTGTTTAATTGCTCACTATACATATTTGCATAAATATATATATTGACATACACTCCACTTGCTTGATATATATATTTCGATTAATTGTTGTTAAAATACATAAACAAGTTTTAGTTGAAATTCTTGTTAAAAAATTCTATAAAACCCAATTCACCCCCCCTCTTGGGTTGCCTACTTAGGCCAACAATTGGTATCAGAGCTAGTACTCTAGTTTAAAGGCTTAACATCCTTAGAGTTGATCCATGGCAACCATGTTTGGAAGCTCTCTAGGTGAGGGTCAATCCACTAATAGACCTCCAATGTTTAATGGTACAAACTACAACTATTGGAAGAATAGAATGAGGATTTATATTCAATCTGTTGATTATGAGTTATGGATGATTATCGTTAATGGTCCTAAAACTCCCAGCAAAGTTATTGAAAGAGAAGTTATCCCTAAACCTGAAAATGAATGGGATGAGAATGACATGAAGCTTATGCAATCTAATGCTAAGGCTATGAATATCTTATATTGTGCATTAGATCCAAATGAGTTCAATAGAATTTCTACCTGTGAATCTGCCAAAGAAATTTGGGACAGACTTGAAGTAACTCATGAAGGAACAAATCAGGTCAAGGAGTCAAAAATTAACATTCTTGTGCATAACTATGAATTATTTAGAATGAAATCTGATGAGTCCATAACTGAGATGTTCACTAGATTTACTGACATTGTAAATGGCTTAAAGTCTCTTGGAAAAGTGTATCCTAACAGTGAACAGGTGAGGAAAATCTTAAGATCACTGCCAAAGACATGGGAAGCAAAGGTGACAGCCATTCAAGAAGCTAAAGACCTCAACATTCTACCGCTTGAAGAACTTCTTGGCTCTCTTATGACTTATGAGCTAACCCGAAAACAGAATGCTCAAGAAGAAGAAGAGGACAAGAAAAAGAAGTCTGTTGCATTCAAGACCACCACATCAGAAAATGAATCTGGAAGTTAAGAAGAAGATGAGGAAGATCTTGCTCTCATCACAAGAAAATTCAAGAGATTCATGAGAAGAAGGTGGAAGGGAGGAAAGAAGATTGAAGCAAAGGGTGAATCCAACAACAAGGATTCTACCATCATATGCTACGAATGCAAAAAGCCAGGACACATGAGAAATGAGTGTCCTCAGCTGAAAAAGAAAGGAAAGAAAGAAAGAGGGAAGAAGGCTCTAGCTGCAACATGGAGTGATAGTGAGGATTCAAGCTTAGATGAATCTGAAACTCATGAAGTAGCCAACCTATGTCTTATGGCACATGAAAAAGAAACAGAGGTAACTAATTCTGATTTTTCTTTTAATGAATTGCAAGATGCTTCTGATGATTTGATAGTTGAATTTAAAAAGCTAAGCATCAAAAACAATCTTCTCAAGAATATGGTATTCACTCTCACAGAAGAAAGTGAAGAGTTACAAAATGAAAATGACATTTTGAAAAATGAAAACTCTGTTTTAAAAGAAAAAGTCACTGATTTAGAAAAATCTCTTTCTAAATGTGTCAATGGAAGAGATAAACTTGATGTTATGCTTGGAAAACGAAATTGCTCTCTTGACAAGGCTGGAATAGGTTACAATGTTTTTAAACATAAAAAGTTTTCAAAAGCACCAATCACATGCTTCTATTGTCATAAGAGAGGTCACTTTGCAAATCAATGTTTCCTTATACAACAATCTCATGTTGTCAAGAAAGCTTGGGTTCCAAAAGGAACATTGAAGACTAACTCCACTGGACCCAAGATGATTTGGGTACCAAAGGTCAAAGGTTGAGTTGCTTGTTTTGTAGGTGTGTCTTCAAGCCAACTCCAAAAAGGATCAATGGTACTTGGACAGTGGCTGTTCAAGACATATGACTGGAGATGAAACTCAATTCACTTCTCTCACACCAAAAGATGGAGGATTGGTCACTTTTGGAGATAATAGCAAAGGCAAGATCACGGTATAGGTAGTATTGGTAAAAATTCTTCAACTTCTATTGAGAATGTTCTACTTGTTAAAGGACTTAAACACAACCTGTTAAGCATTAGTCAATTGTGTGACAAAGGTTGCAAAGTAGTGTTTGAATCATCTAAATGTAATGTAGTAAACATAAATGATAACAAGATCATATTGACTGGTCATAGACAAGGCAATATTTACACTTTCAACTTAAATGAATTATCTTCTTGTAAGATCAAATGCCTTGCTGCTGTGAGCAAAGAGGATAGTTGGTTGTGGCATAGAAGGCTTGGTCATATTAGTATGAGCATTATTTCAAAAATTTCGAAAAATGAGTTAGTAAATGGTCTTCCCAAACTCAATTTTGAAAAAGACAAAACTTGTGATGCATGTCAAATGGGAAAACAAACCAGAGTATCTTTTAAATCTACCAACATGCTCTCTACTTCTAGACCACTTCAACTATTGCATATGGATTTGTTTGGACCAACTAGAACTCTAAGCTTAGCTGGTAAACAATATGCTCTTGTCATTGTTGATGATTACTCAAGGTTTACATGGACATTCTTTCTAACTCACAAAGATGAAACAATTGCTTTCTTTACCAAATTTTGTAAAAGGGTTCAAAATGAAAAAGGATTTACAATCACAGCAATTAGGACTGACCATGGTGGTGAGTTTGATTGCAAACCTTTTGAAACAAACATAACTTTTCAGCACCTAGAACTCCTCAACAAAATGGAGTTGTTGAGAGGAAAAACAGGACTTTGGAAGAAATGGGGAGAACAATGCTTTGTGAAAACAATTTGCCAAAATATTTTTGGGCTGAAGCTGTTAACACAGCTTGCTATGTGTTAAACAGAGTTTTGGTAAGAAAATTTTTAAATAAAACCCCATACGAGCTTTGGAAAAACAAGAAACCAAGTGTTTCATATTTTAGAGTTTTTGGATGTAAATGCTTTGTGTTGAATAATAATAAGGACAACCTTGGTAAATTTGATGCAAAATCTGATGAAGCTATCTTTCTAGGATATTCCTCACATAGCAAGGCTTATAGAGTTTACAATAAGAAAACCTTAGTTGTTGAAGAATCAATTCATGTTACTTTTGATGAACTAAACTCTTTGTCTAGAAAGGCTGTGAATGATGATATAGATGATGTGGAGAAGAACTTGGATAAGATGAACATTGATCAAACTCAAAATGAAGCTTCACCACATGACAAAGGAAATCAAGATGACTCCTCAAGCCAACAAAATGAGAATGAAGGATTGCCAAAGGAGTGGAAATTTGTCCACAATCATCCAACAGAGCAAATACTAGGTGATCCATCACAAGGGGTAAGAACAAGATCATCTCTTAGAAATGTGTGTAATCATCTTGCTTTTCTTTCACAAATAGAACCAAAATGTTTTCAAGATGCTGAAAATGATGAGTCATGGATTATGACCATGCAAGAAGAATTAAACCAATTTGAAAGAAATAAGGTTTGGAATCTTGTTCCTAGACCTAAAGATCATCCTGTAATTGGAACCAAATTGGTGTTTAGAAACAAGATGGATGAATCTGGAACCATTATTAGAAACAAGGCTAGACTTGTAGCTCAAGGCTATAGTCAAGAAGAAGGTATTGATTTTGATGAGACGTATGCACCTGTAGCTATATTAGAAGCTATTAGAATGTTGCTTGCATTCTCATGTTTCAAGAATTTCAAACTCTATCAAATGGATGTGAAGAGTGCATTCTTGAATGGTTTTATTTATGAAGAGGTGTATGTTGAACAACCTCCTGGCTTTGAAAATCCTATATTTCCAGAACATGTTTTCAAACTTACTAAAGCATTATATGGTTTAAAGCAAGCCCCAAGGGCCTGGTATGAAAGGCTAAGCAAATTTTTAACCGAAAATGATTTTACGAGAGGAAAGGTTGATACAACTCTTTTTATAAAGGTTAAAAATCATGACATGTTGCTTGTGCAAATTTATGTTGATGACATTATATTTGGCTCTACTAATGAAAAGCTTTGCAAAGAATTTGCTAAGTGTATGCAGGGTGAGTTTGAGATGAGCATGATGGGTGAGCTCAATTACTTCCTTGGACTTCAAATCAAACAATCAAGGGAAGGAATTTTCATTAACCAAGCTAAGTACATCAAAGATCTACTCAAGAAGTTTGGGCTAGAAAATGCGAAACCATTGGGCACTCCTATGAATATTTCAACAAAACTTGACAGTGATGAGAAAGGTATGTCAGTAGATACCAAGCTATATAGAAGTATGATAGGCTCATTGCTCTACTTGACTGCTAGTAGGCCTGATATTATGTTTAGTGTATGTTTGTGTGCTCGATTTCAATCTAATACAAAGGAATCACATATTGTTGCTGTTAAACGAATATTTAGATACCTTAAGCACACACCTAATCTTGGATTGTGGTATCCTAAAAACACATCTTTGAACTTAATTGGTTATTCAGATGCTCATTATGCTGGTAGCAAAGTTGATAGAAAAAGCACTAGTGGATCTTGTCAAATTCTTGGAAATATGCTTGTTTCATGGTCTAGTAAGAAACAAAACTCTGTTGCACTTTCTACAGCCGAGGCTGAGTATATTGCAGCCGGAAGTTGTTGTGCACAAGTGCTTTGGATAAAACATCAATTAGAGGACTTTGGTTTAACACTTGAACATATTCCAGTTAGATGTGATAACACAAGTGCCATCAATCTAACTAAAAACCCTATCCAACACTCTCGCACAAAGCACATTGAGATTAGACATCATTTTATACGTGATCATGTGCAAAAAGGTGACATCTTGCTTGATTTTGTGAGTACTGAACATCAACTTGCAGATATATTCACAAAACCCTTGAATGAAGATAGGTTTTGTATGATTAGGAGAGAATTGGGAATGAGCAACCCTTTATCTTGAATGCTTAGATGTCTATATATGTTTGATAAATGCATAAGTATCCTTGAAATTGATTACAAACTTGTTTGATGCATTTCATGGCTTTTAAAAACACATCTTTGCATTTCTGGAGAAAAAGAGTCGACTCATGCTCCAAAAGAGTCGACTCCTGGACTCTGGAATCAGCCCCCGATGTCTTCTGTTGAAAATAGTCGACTCCTCCTGTCAAAAGAGTCGACTCATTTGAACAGAGAGCTCAGGAAGCTTTCTTCGCTCAAAAAGAGTCGACCCTTTTTAACCATGAGTCGACTCATTTAAGTTAAAACTACTTTAAAACTGTAACACCCCTGTTTTATTCAAATCATTCCACAGTTTCAAATTTCTCTCTTCTTTCACGATCAACCGCCATCTCCACTTCCAACCACCGAAAAACTCTCCATCAATCCTTACCCAACCTATATTTGATCATTCTAGAGTCTTTCTAACTTCCTTCAACCGTCATTTGCAACCTTCCATGGCTCCTAAATCTGCTCCATCGAAGAAAGGCAAGAAAGCCCTAAAAGAGCCGACTCCCATATCCAAGAGAGGAACGAAGAGGAAGACTAAAGGGGACTCTTCTAAGCTTTCAAAGAGGAAAAAAGGGAAGCAAACTGAGGAGGAGGAAGATGTATTTCTCGACAACACCATTTACTTTGAGAAGAAATCAAATCAAGATAAGTATGAGAAAATTTTCTCTTCTAGAGTCATTTTAAATGGAAGATGGATAGATTATGCTTTCTTTGCTAAAGAGAAGTTTGCATTTGAACCAAAATTTGAAGCCCTTGGTTGGAAATCTATTACTTTGTTAAAGGATGATATATATCCTGAAATTGTTGGACAATTCTATGCCCATGTAGAAAAGGAAACTGGAGAAGTAAATGTGATTAGTTATGTGAAGGGTGAAACCATTACCCTCACTAAAGGAGTGATTTGTCAAATTTTAAAAATTGGTAGTGGTGGGCAAATGGACAAGAAAGATGTTAGTAGAAAGACTGCTTTATCTGCTTTACTAGGAAAGGAAATCACTGATGATTCATTTCAACCCATGGCCAATGAGTTGCCTTTGGAACTGAGATTGGTGCATCACTTTATTTGTCACATTCTCATTCCTAAAGGTGGGAAGTTTGACTACATCACTGAAAGGGAATTGTTTTTCCTCTGGGCTTATTTGACAGACACCAAAATTGATTTACCTGAGTTTATTTTAGAGCACATTGTCAAAGCCTCAAGAACCAAAGTTAGCCTACCCTATGGGATCCTCTTGACCAAAATTTTTAAACACTTCAAGATAGACTTAAGGGGTGAAAAGCACAGAACTCCTGATTCTAATTCAGATGAGTACAATTAGAAAACTTTGTCAAGGATGGGCTATCACTTCAACCCTCAGAGCAAGACCTGGACTCCTAGAAAAGAGAAACACATTGACAGTGGGACTCCTGGAATTGAATCCACTGAAAGAGGTGAACCTTCCAGTGCCATACCAGAAAGTGGTGAACCCTCTAGACCTGCCTCTTCTCCTACTCCAAGGGAACTTTTTCCAATGAGCATTGTTCCAGGTGGCCAATCAGTAGATATGAGTATTTTGATGAGCATGGTAAGAGACTTGAAAAGGCATCAAGAAGAGATGTTCACCAAATTGGATAAGAAAATTGATAATGGGGCAACTAGATTATTCTTTGTTGAAAAGAAGGTAAGAGAATTGAGCAAGGCCTTTGTGTCTGAAGGAACCAAAATCAGAGAAAAAGTTGCCAATGACATTGCTCTTTCCACTGAGCATATTGGCAAATACATGAAGAAGCTGGTGGGAGACCAATACCAGCCTCTTTTCCCTTCAGCAGCAGAATTTGCAGCAGAGGACTCAAGTACAGATGAGTTGGAAGGATCCAGTGAAAGGGAGCATACCTCTTTTCAGCCATCACCTGCAGACCCCTCTGATCCCCTTGACCAAACTCCTCCAAAGTCTTCTGTTGGTCCTCACAAATATGGCTTGAGACAAAGACCTTCAAGCAGTAAATTTTCAAACACTGCTGATAATCCAGTTGATCTCTCTCAAACCCCTTCTCCCAAAAGAAAATGAAGACCTCTGCCTCTGAACTCTCCATTTTCTGTTTTTGAACAAGACATTTTCTAAAGCATCATGTAATATGTTTGTGGATGGTTCTTTTTGTTAAAGTCTTTCAATATTTCTTTATGAATGAATGGTGTGTTTTGAATCTCTTTATCTTAAAATTGCTATCTCATTTGTGTTTGGTTGAATGAATGATTGCTTTAACTTGGTTGAATGAATGATTGCTTTAACAATGCTGAATAAATGATTGCTTTAACTGTCTTAGTAAATGATCTTCACATAAACATCATTGTCTTCTATTTTTTTTTGCTATTGTACCTGTCTCTTTTTCTCTATCTATTACTCCTCTTTTTGAGGATTTGACAAAAAGGGGGAGCAATTTTTCTCAAAAAGATCAAAAGGAGAGAAAACACTCCTAAATGCACTACCATGAATTATATCATAAGGCATCAACTGCAAAGGAAAGGGGGAGCATTGGTTTAATGAAGTTAAAGCACATGAACCTGCTTCAGTGGATCTTAAGCAATAAAACTCTCAAACAACAAGTACAAAAGAAAGGGGGAGCAAATGATTGGTATAAAAATCTTACTTTCTCTACATTTTTTTTTCTGCTATTGCCAGTTATTAAGCCTCTTAGAATTTTGAGCATACTGTCTATACTCTTAAATTTTTTTAAAGCCATTTCAAATAAAACTCCTTCATTAAGGGGGAGAAATTTCCTTATCTGGACTATGACTCCCATTTTTCATTCCAAATTTGCATACCTTTTTTGATTGATTAACAAAAAGGGGGAGAAATACTTGTGAAAGATATATTGAAATGGGAAGAAAACTGAGACTTTGAAGTCTCATACTTCTCATACATATTAATCCTCATGTTTCATGTTGAAATTAATTGCATATATTTTTAATGTTTTGTCATCATCAAAAAGGGGGAGATTGTTGAGTCAATACCTTGATTTTGATGATAACAAAACATGGTTAAATGATCTAATAATTCTACTTAGTGTGCAGATGAATTATTAATTAGATCTTGACTTGAAGCTTATCATAATAGAGGACTTATGATGAAAAGCATGATGAAGTGATGTATTCTACAAAGGTGATATTATAAGAAGAAAAAGAATTCTCAAGTTGATGAAAATCCTAGATTGAAGATTGATAAGCATGAAAGAATAGCATATTCAACAATGGTGATTTTATAAGAGAATGAAGATGATGGATATCAAAGAAGAAGAATGAAAATGATCAAAGTCTTGATTTAAAAGATTGAAGACTTTGAGTACTTGAAGACATCTTGCAAGAATGGAAAAAGGAGAGACCAACTCAAAAACATAAAAGCTTTCTTGATAGATGTAAAGATGTCTTGAAGACATGGAAGGAATCACAAGATTTGGAAAGCTTTCTTGAGTTGTTGAAGTCCATGAAGAAGCCATGTTGATTGAAGAAATGAAGATTCTAAGTCATGGAAGCTCTCTTGAAGATATTGAAGAAGACTTGAATCAATGGATGAAGCTATGATAATGGAAGAGCTCTACAAGTGATGAAAATGAAGAAAACTCACCTTGAATGGATTGAAGATGTTCTTGGAGTCATCTAATCTTGAAGAAGTGTTTGCAAGCTTTAAAAAGCCTATTTAGATGATCCTTGAAGAGATTGGAAGCTTTGAAAAAGATTGAAGAAAAGTTGCAAAAATATGGGTTTTGGGAAAAGAGTCGACCCCTCAAGCAAAAAGAGCCGAGTCATTCGAACAGAGCCTTGGAATTCTGCTGGAAGCTTAAAAGAGTCGACTCCTGGCCAAAAAGAGTCGACTCATTGCAACAGAGAACAAACAATTCTGCAGACTGCTGAAAAGAGTCGACTCCTGGGACAAAAGAGTCGACTCATTTGGACAGAAACTTGAAAAATCTGCTGAAATGCAAAAAGAGTCGACTCATTGTGAAAAGAGTCGACCCCTAGACTGTAACGGCTAGTTTTCTGACAGACGGTATGGGCAAAAACACAACCAAATCTTCTCCCATACTTCTCCAACGGCTAGAATCGATCCATACCTATATATATGAGATACATACAGCTTCAAAGAAGAAGAGAAGAGCAATCATACCATTCATATCAAGTGCTTGAAGCTGAAAATCACCTGTACCTAACTGCCATATATTTTTGCTGAGTGTTTAAAGTTATCCATTGAGTTGTATTCATTTGTATACTCACTAGGAGAGTCACTCTTTGTATAATCTTCATTCATTCTTGTTTGGGTGGGTTTGTAACCTTGTAAGTTTAAGTGTTCTTGGGAAAAACACTTGTAAGTTTAAGAGAAGCTTGGACAAAATCTCTTGGGTTTTGAAAGCTTGGGAAGAAGCTTTTGTAAAGAGTGAGCTGGGCACTCGTGGCACAACCAGCAGCTGTGTAAGGAGTATTACATAGTGGAATTCCTTCAAAAGGATCGAAGAAGAGAGGACGTGGGCAAGGTTGGCCGAACCTCTATAAATCTGGTGCACTTCTTTTCTGCCTCTGTTTTGTTTAATTGCTCACTATACATATTTGCATAAATATATATATTGACATACACTCCACTTGCTTGATATATATATTTCGATTAATTGTTGTTAAAATACATAAACAAGTTTTAGTTGAAATTCTTGTTAAAAAATTCTATAAAACCCAATTCACCCCCCCTCTTGGGTTGCCTACTTGGACCAACACACACGTCGCCTCGATGGGCTGCCACGTGGAGCCAAGCGTAGGAGAAGGAGTGGTGAATTGCTGGAGTGTCCTCGTACGGAACGGAGCTGGACACTTGTACCTACAACAATAAAATCTTGCAAAAAATAATTAGCAACCCACGTAATGCTTTATGTACACATTATCTAGATATAATATGGCAAACACCATAACAGGTTAGTGGGTCACATCTCTGGCCCATGTGAACACCTTTGTGGTATACAATATAATATTTAATATCATACCTTAATAAGGACAAACCTTGTATATATGTATTAGAATAAGACAAGATAGTATTTTATTCAGTATATACAAATAAAGTTAGAGACAAAAATATCTCTCATTGCATAGGTCAGTGATGATGACACGTGGGCAACTTCTTATAACTCATGGTGCACGGATCTTCAAAAACTTGAGAAGCGCCATAACATAGTTGCCAAAAAAAATAGGTCAGACCTATGTGAACATGCAGCTTTTATAAAAAGAAATTATCATTTCTTTATAGGCATAATCATATCATAATAAATGGCCAATCTCCATAAACGAAAAGCTAACATATTAACTCTCACTTACATGAATTTGGAGACTAAGAGTATATGCATCTCATACACATATATACATATAAATATACATGATAAGTGTAGTCCATCAGCAAAGCAAGCTACGGATGCTGCTCGTAAATTCGTAAAAAATAAATAAATAAATAAATATGGAGCAACAAATTTAGTATGTTTTATGGTGTCAAAACCAATTTAATTGATGAAGTTGCATGCAACAGATCTCACATATGGTTAGTGAGAGAAGGTGGTTTAAACAAAGTAAACCTAGTAATAATAAGGGCATGCAACCACACATGAGGACACTCTCATAACAAGGAAACAAAACAAATTCATGAGTAATAAACATGCTTTCAGCACTAAACTGACATGGGCGTTTAGCCGAGTTATAAAACATTTGGAGAACCTCGACCTCGGAGAGGAGCGTATGGAGATATATGATACTCTAGGCTAAACCCACACGGGCGCTTAGTCGAGTTATAAAACATTTGGAGAACCTCGACCCCGAAGGGGAGTGTATAGAGATATATGATACTCTAGGCTAAACCCACACGGGCGCTTAGCCGAGTTATAAAACATTTGGAGAACCTCGACCCCGGTGGGGAGCATTTGGAGAATCTCGACCTCGAAGGGGAGCATTTAAAGAAAGCCTTTAGGGAACTTCAACCCCGGAGGTGAGAATTTGGAGAACCTTGACCCTTGAGGGAAACATTTGGAAAATCCTTGACCCCGGAGGGAAGCGTTTGGAGAAAGCCTTTGGAGAACATTCAACCCCGAAGGGGAGCATTTGAAGATAGTATTTAAGGAACCTTGCCCCTGGAGGGGAGCGATTGGAGTTATATGATACTTGAGACTAAACCCACACAGGCGCTTAGCCGAGTTAGAAACCACAAATGGAGATGTGCGTGCTTAGAGATTGAGTGTGCCTTGGATGCTGGAGATTGCCCCTCGAATATTTATATAGCTTGAGGCAAGGACACTGTGTGCCTAAGCCGAGTCCAAAATTAAAGCATTGGCTTTTCCTCAAGGTCTACATCTCAAGCCAGTAGGTCATCTAACCCGCGATAATAAAGTGCCAATTATTATGAAGGGGTGACCTTGTCTCCCTCCCCCGTCAAGGAACTTGTAAAGGGAGGGGTGAAGAAGTTTGTCTAGCGAATGATATCCACTAAGAGCCATAACTCTTAAGGAGGGGGTCAAGGCAAAATGAGACGAGGCAAGAGAAGCATTCTGAAGCCCCGTGGTTGAGCACATATATTAGGCGAGTCATTCCACTTAAAAGAGAGAGGGCACCCAACGTTGAGACAAACGTGCCTTGAAGCGAGTCATTTCATAAAAAGCGAGGGCACACAAGGGTGAGGCTCGTCATTCCACTTGAGAGTGTGGGCACTCAAGGCTGAGAGGAGCATGACTTAAGCCGGGACCTTTCGCTTGGAGGTGAGGGTGTTTAAGGGTGAGACTAGTCATTCTACTTGAGACCGAGGGTGCTCAACACCGAGGTGAGCATACCTCGAGGTGAGCATACCTCGAGGTGAGTCATTCCGCTTAAGAGTGATGGCGCTCAACGCAGACGCGAAAGCATCACTATTGGGTCACAAGATATGACATCTTAATGTAGATTGCTGGTTGAAATTGAAGATGGGTTGTATCTTCCACGGAGAATACATCCTGAAATAATGCTTTATGTTTGCACTTTGAAGATATGTGACATGTGTATGATGTGGTGGGCCCCACATGTAGAAAATCCTCATTTGCTCGGTGATTAGGGTTTCTTTCCCTCGGACATGTGATGTCTAAGGTGATGTGGCGGGCCCCACAAACAAAAAACCATTGCTGATATAAAGTATAATATTATTATATATCATGAAGATGTTAGTATGCATAGAAGTAGGTGCACACGTATAACTTGGGAACCTTTTGGATGTTTAGACCAATGAGATCGGAGGGCCCCAAATGTTGGAGTGTGATGATAGTGGAGTATGATGAATCATAATGATGAAGAAAAAGAATAAATGATAGTGATGGACCCGAAGTGTTGGAGTGTAGTGATAGTGGATTATAATGAATCATAAACAAATAAGCTTTTGGGCGTCACCGAAGTTGTTGGGTTTCACCGAGGCGATGAGCAAGAGCTCTGTTGAGGTGACACAATGCCGAGGGTTCTCATCGGGGGAGGAACCAGAAGGTCCCTGTTGGGGAGATCTTGGTTAACTTCAGATCCTTCTCGTTGTCCTGAGAGGTTGCCCGAGTCAGTAGGTTCCAAGCAAATCACTGGTTGGTTTGGAGGGGGAGGTGACTCCCTTTATATTGATAATAAGGACTTGAGCATGAACTGCTAAGCTCGTTGCAACGAGGTGATGCTCTCAGTGAGGGCTCCAAGTTGGTTGGCGCCCACAGAGATGATCAGATGAGTTGAATTGTCGAGTTGCTCTTCGAGGGAAGGAGGGTCAAAGTCGTGTTGGGACGAATCCGTGACCCTAAGGGCGTCTTGCGAGGACACTTGCGTATTCTTCTTTGGCGCCATAGATAACGAGTATCGCTCTTCCCCAGTGGAGTATTATATGTGGAGTGGTGTGGGAGGCGAGTGGTCAAACCTGTAGAGGGTGACCCTCTGGGAAGTTAACGGCAGGCGCTGTCTAGGCGGAGGACCACCGGAGGTGGAGGAGAGAGAGTTGAGGCAATCCTAGAAAGAGAGAGAGTGGCAGTACTCAAAACGAAAAACTTGAAGAGACTGAGAGATTCTCAAGGGTTGGTGATGAGCATTCACTGTGGAATGAACGTCTTCTCAATGGCGAATGAAGCCTCCCTTTATATAGGTGAGGGAGATACTTCATGATTGGTTATTCAGTTGTCGAAGTTTTCGGTGATTGGCTCCTCAAACCTGAGGCGGAGTTCTTTGTTGATTGGCTCCTCAGTCTGGGGTTTCTCGAAGACCGACATTCTGAATGTCAACTCTGTACCTTTGTAGTGACAGTGATTCAGATGGTTCAGACATTAAATGCTCTTTGTCGTTTGCTTGAAGATCCCTCTCTCTCTAAGATCGGCCGGAGGGCAAGGTCACTTGGCGAACTCTCAACTCTAGCTTCCAATCCACTTGTCTCTTGGTGATCCCGCGCGGAGGTCCCTAGGTCCTGCTTCCAACCTAGGTTATGGAGAGAATAAATCATGGAGAATTATGCTAAATATAGAGATGCGCTCGGCGGCGATATTCCATGGCCGAGCCAAGAGGTGCCGAGTGCGAAGTCATAACGTGGAGGAGGTGTCCCAAATATGGAGATGTGCTCGGGGAAAATGTTCAATGACCAAGCCAGGAGGTGCCGAGCGCGAAGCCATGACGCGAAGGAGGTATCCCGAGGTCACCTGTTAGGCGAGAACCTCTCGATGTCTTAGTTCAGAGGAGGAGCTCTTCGCGCTTTTTTTGGTGGGTGAATTGATTTGTGCTCACGTCGCCTCGGTAAGCTGCCACGTGAAACCAAACATAAGAGGAGAAATGATATAAAAAGATAATAAATTACTTGAGTGTTCTTGTACAAAATGGAGCTGGACGCTTGTACCCACAATGAGCTGCTAAAATTTTAGAAGTTCGCTCACTAATTTTATCTTCTTCATCAATTTCACCAGAATCCAGCCTCATCCATTCATCAACTGTTGGTGATAGGCCTATTAATCCATCAACGTCATCACTGCTGTCTTTAATGTTCAACAGTTGCAATCCACCAGCTCCCTCCAAACTTAAGGACCCACCAATGTTTACCCTCTTCCCTTCAAAAGCCGAGATTTCACCAATAGACTGCGTGCTGATGTTTGAAGGTGCATCATCATCATCTGACATGCCAGACTGTATTGCCACATCTGACATGTTATTCAAAGTTGACTACTGATCTTTCATGAGTGATTCTTTAGTGCATATGTCATTCTATTTGGAAATGCAGTCGCTTACAACAAGCTTGTCTTTATGACTACCAAATTCCTCAACCCAGGCATGAAGCTTGGTGTCCTCTTCAAGAGCTATCCCAAAAGCAGTGTCCATTTTCGGAAGGTCATAACTCTCTATTAATTGCAGAACCATCAGCAGCCTTTAAAAAACGTACATCCATTAATTAGCTGATGAAGGTTATAAAAAATATTTTTTTAATAAATTAAAATTTTATTGCTATTTATCGAATTATACATGTAGATACATACATGTATATGAAATATTATCTTACTTATAGTTTAAACGAAATCAAGATTATTGATTTATTCTTACTTCTATGAACCCAATTGATCTCAACAAATGTTTATAAAAACCCAACTCAGGTATTAATGTATTAACTTTAAATTCTTAATTATTGCTAAGAATAACAACCATATGATTAATTAAATCTCCACTAATAATTTGAGCCAAACCAATCGCTAAGTTAATTTTTATTTAATAATACTATTATAATTAATTAGCTTAAATGTTATGGCCTTACTTAATTTTGTACCTTCTATAAAGTTAAATTGTAAAGTTAATTGAGCCAGAAAAACTGAATCTTGCATAAACATGGAGCCGAGATAATTAAATTGAGTGGTCGACTTGAGATAAACGTATTTATTTTTTTATATAAACATTGCAATTATTTGAAGAATCACAATAACGTAATATTTTTTCTTATAGTGAATTTGATTAATTATTTAATTGGAACCATTGCAATTTATCAAATTAAATTATGGATGTGTCTCTCTAGTTTAACATAAAGATAGCCTATTGAAGTAAATAACAATGGAGATAGAAATTTGTAGTTGGATCTATTAATTAATAAAACTAGTTGGTTACTTAGGAGTTAATATTGAAATGAGAAAAATAATAATATTTTTTTTGGAGGCGTAGTATTGGGTGGCAAAGTGGGAGGATATAAAGATAAAGAGTAAATTTTACTTTGCACCCCTGCACTTTGATCACAATTTCACTTTGGTCCCTCTACTTTTAATTGTCCCACTTTGTTCCTTACACTTTCAGTTAAGTAGCAATATGGTCCCTCCGTTAAATTTCCGTTAATAAATGTAACGAAAAACCCTTTTTTATTTTTTTTTTTTAAAAAATGAAAAACAATATTTGTTTATTATTTTTTATTTTTAGTTGTTAACAAAATTTAAAAAATAAAACAAAAAACATTAAAATGGGTGTTTTTTTTTATTTTCAAACCATTGTTTTAGTACTATTAGTATAAAAGTAACCTACAAATGTATTGAAAAAGAAAAACCCATTTTAGTTTTTTTCGTTTTCTTTTTCAAATGTTGTAAACAACTAAAAATAAAAAAAAAATATTAAACAAACATTGCTTTTTATTTTTTAAAGCAGTATTTGTTTGATATTTTTTTTGTTTTTAGTTGTTTACAAAATTCGAAAAAGAAAACAAAAAACACTAAAATGGGTTTTTTTTTTAATACATTTGTAGGTTACTTTTATGCTAATAGTACTAAAACAATGGTTTGAAAATATAAAAAAAAACACCCATTTTAATTTTTTTGTTTTATTTTTTAAATTTTGTTAACAACTAAAAATAAAAAATAATAAACAAATACTGTTTTTCATTTTTTTAAAAGAAAAAAATAAAAAAAAGAGTTTTCCGTTACATTTATTAACGGAAATTTAACGGAGGGACCACATTGGTACTTAACTGAAAGTATAAGGGACAAAGTGAGACAATTAAAAGTAGAGGAACCAAAATAAAATTATGTTCAAAGTACAGGAATGCAAAGTGAAATTTATCCAAAGATAAATGAATAATAGAACTATTTTTATACATAAACAGTTGGGAGTTAATACTTGTGTAGCTATCTATCATTGGTTACTGTTTTTCCGAAGCATAAAAAAAACAAATCTATCATTGATTACCACGATAGCAAAATGACGGGATACAATAATTGCAATTATAGTTATAGAATTGAACAGGTGCTAAAACTAGTCAAGCCATTGATTCAATAATTTATTGGTTCAACAGTAATTTTACCGATTTAACCGGTTATATAATTAATTAATAATAAAATATATATTTAAACAAAAATAGAGCTTGGTGTTGGCGATGAAGTAGACGTAGAGCACTCAGTTGATGACGTAGAGGATGACATTGAGGACAATCTGTTAAAAAAATCACTAAGTGAGATATTATGCCTTAATACATGAGAAATTTAATCTAACATGGGATAAAACAGCAACTAAAACTGAACTTTAAATCCATGAAAAAAGTAATGACAGAAGTTTAAGCAAAAAAAACCACCAACTTCATGTTATAATATGTCTTTAAAAGTGACTTGAAGTTAAAATGCAGTAGCTAAATAAGAGAAATTGATGGAACAAAACATATATGAGTTTAAAAAAATTCAGATAATGAAAGACAGACAAACACCTTTGAAATGCTATAATTTCACCTCACTGATAACTCTCAAGTAAAAATTACAACAACAGTCAAAAAGTATTCAATTTCATTCAAGACAAAAATCATAATTAGAATTAAGCAAAATAAAATTTAAAGTGTTGTTCTTCATATATACATATACATACACGTATCTACATATCACAAATTCATTCAAGCCAAAAACCATGATTACAATTCTAAGATATCCAATCCAGCAAAATAAAATTTAAAGTATTGTTCTTATATACATATACATACATGTATCTATATATCACAAACCCCTTTGCCTATTACATGTTTGTGTGTGTATATACATGTGTATACAAATAATTGAGAGAAAGAGTGTTATAACCAGGAAAACAAAGAGAGAGAGCGTTGTCAAATTTGTGAAGGATCTGAAGATAAAAGACAGAGTTTAATCATAGACCCTTTCGAATTCGATCCCGCAAGCCCAAACGGCCAAACCCATGTCCTGACTATTGATTATTGTGAATCTGTGATATTGACCATGGAGATGCTGTAATGGCGGCATGAGCACTGGAGCACCCGATCAAGACTTTGGCGAACGACTTCGTGCCCTAATCTGCTAGTTCGTCCGACGATTTGAGAGTGTTTTGATATTTTGTTAGTTTTATTTATTTATTATTTTGCATCAAAAGACCAAACAAGACATGCTCCGTACAAAGAAAAAGTTATAAATGGTGGGCAATTGTGACAGTCTGGCTTAGTTTTGCAAACCCGCCCGGTTCAGTAAAAATCATTTGGTTCAATGGTTTTTTAAAAAAATCACCCGTTTCGTTTGGTTTAAAGCGGTTCAGGTGCTTCTCCTATAAAATAATCAAACTAGACTGATCTAGGGTTCAATTCTTGATTGAACCGATTAATTCGGCTCGATTTTGATAACTATGGTTGCAACCATTGTGTGCGATCTTAAGATATCGAACTAACTCCAAAGCATGTCTCTTGTGACTCTAGTATCTTATCGAGTTGCTAAATTACCACTATTACTATTTCTCTTTTTATTAAAATTTTTTTTTCCTAAGCAAAATGGTAGTGGGCAGCGACTCGAATAGCATCTATACTTGAACGTTATCATACCAATTCCTATTCTGCTAGGCTCTGTCGAGAGAGAGTAGACTCGTATTTTGTTGGATTATTGTTAATGATGGTTGGTAGTGGTAATTGAGTGGTGAAATTTGGCAAATGGTGGTGGACTAATTCATTGGTATTGATGAGGTTAAAATGGGGGCTCGGTTCTCGGCCCAGCCAATTGACTTGGCTTTTGACAGACTAACCACTTGTTGCGCGACTGTGGCTAGCAAAACTCATATACAATTATGAGATATGTTGGAGAATTGTATTAAAAAGTAGGATAATGCTATATAAATAGAAAATTTATACAAAATCTATCACAAGAATGATGTGGTTTAATGAATGCCATTTACCTAAAACTAAAATACCTATCATGATGGCTCTTATTTACTAAAATGGTAGTACCATATCATTCGGCTAAAATTTCATCTACAAATTTTTTAGAAGAATAAGATTTTCTTAAAAAGTAGAGGGTATGAAAGGTACCAAAAAAAAAACAAAAAAAAAAAAGGATAGAATGGTGGTTAAAAAAGTGAAAATTGGATGGTAGTGCTGCTAGTGCGTGGTGGTGACGAGGAGATGGAAGTTGATGGTGACGAGTGGTTGTTAGCTGCCATATGGCGTCGTCTCCTTCTTTCTCAGTCTCTAATGCATCTAATTTCACTCTACCTACCTATGAATTTTTTGATCTTGAAAGAAACAAAGAACTAACAGCCTGTTTGAAAATTAGGAGAGCGAAGGGAAAGGAAGGAAATTCTCTCCCCTTTTTCTCTCCTCTTGTCTGATTATACTTAAGAGAAAGAAAAGTGAGAAACCAAGTATTCTTATAAGAGGACTTAAAATATCATATGTGGACCTAGAGGGGGGGTGAATAGGTCAATACTCATTTTTCATTCAAGTGTAAGTGATAGAGAAACTAAATTGAACCATACACAACATCACAATCAATAGACAATACACAAGCAATTTTAACGTGGAAACCCTTGAGGGAGAAAATCGCGAGGCCTAGCCCAATTCCAACCAAGTACTATAATATAAACAAATGGTACAAGAGAGCTTACAACTCTTTACACTTGTTGAATTCTCAACACAAGGCTTGAATCTACACCATGTACATCTTCGAGTCCATGAGCATGTTCAAGAGTACTTAGCACTTCATTGAATCCTTAATGATCCTTCCAATGACTTGAACTCCTTCAAGCCACCATAGCTTCTTGAAGTAGGGAGGATAAAATGGAGTGAAGTCTTCTTGGGACTTTTCATAAACACTTGGAAGACAAATATGGAGGACTCACTCAGCCATCAAATAGAGAACACTCTCATTTTTATCTATATCACCTCAAGGAGAGAGAGAGAGAGATCTCTTTGCTTCTAGTAGGGCACAACTATCTGAATTAAATCATCATTGTACTACAATGTAGGTGAGAAAATCTTGAAGATACTTGAAAAAATGAAGAAGATCTTCAAGTTGGTTGGAGAGAAGGAGAAAATCTTCTCTTTTTGGAAGCATAAAGTCATGCTTTGCAGCTTGACACTCTACCAAGCTTTCATTATATGTCAAAGACCTTTTGGCAAGTTTACATTGTAATAGTATGACTTTGTCAAGACTTTCTTGGGGAGTGTACTGATTACACTTTAAAAAGTGTAATCTAAAGTTTCTAAATAGCTGTTGTTAGTCCAGTTAGGTTGTATATATGTTATATTTTAACATAATAAATGTCTTAATGAGTGATTGTGGGTTTTGTGCAGGAAAACGGATGAAAAGTGGAGCGAAAAGGACCAAATTGTGCAGTTATCGTACGTACGGTAGAATACACCGTACGTACAGTGTCTCCTACCATACGCACGCTCCCATTTCCAGACCAAACTTCAGAGAGGGGGATTTAGCGTAAGCCTCACCATACGTACGGTGGTACAACCATACGTACGGGTATGCTATCCAGCACGTACGCCTGCAGCACCAGGAGAAACTTCAGAGAGGGCATTTTAGCATAGGCCTTACCGTACGTACGGTGGTACACCCGTACGTACGGTATGCCCCACCGTACGTACGATTCCGGCCTTGTATGCGCGATTTTTGCAGCTGTATCACTTAAAAGATGACGCGAATTCTGTACTAATCATTAAATATAGCTTAGATTTTCTGTTAGGATTAGATATAGAGAGAGAAAGTGGGTTAGATATATTTTCTCTTGTATTTTCCTTGCATTTTCTCACACTTTCTTTGTATCCAAACATCATTTCCTTCAACAATTAATGAGAGATCTTCAATTCTTCTTACTTTCTTCCATGGAATCAAGTAGCTAAACATCTCTTGGATGTAATTGTAGAGATCTACCAAGGATTTGCATGGGCTTCAATGGAGGTATATGAATTGTAATGATTTATCCTATGTTTTCTCTAATTCTTGCTTCAATTGAGTTGTAGACACATAGAACACTTAGATTCATAATCTAGGTTAGTAATTGCTATGCACAATCTTCTAATTGGTATAGGAATTGCACAATTGAGGATTTGTCTCTAAGATTCTTACAATAAACCAACAATCTACACTCAATTGGACTTGAATTCAAGTGTTTATGGTTGAAATCCTCCGGGTCAAGGCTCCATGGAGTGAACCTTGGCTTGAGTTAAACAAAACCCCATTGAATGACCTTGTAGAGATTTGGTAGATTGAAGCAATTGCATCCAAGCCTTCGTTAATTGTTACAAATTTAGTATAGTTGTTTTCAATTTCAATCCTAATTAGTTTAGTTTAGCAAATCACAATCTCTCACCATTTAATGATTTTTGGTCTTATTTTTAGAATAGTTTCAATTTGCTAAGTAATTCACTAATTCATCCCAATTGTTGTGTGTTTTGACTTGTGCCACGCCTATATTTGGCTCAATTCCTTGGGAGAACGATACCGGTCCTTGCCAGTTTTTACTTCGATCGGCACCCGTACTTTTGCGGGGAAAGCTCAAAATCAAGGTGCATTTGAGAGCGGATTCAAGTTTTAGCGTCGTTGCCGGGGATCGAACCCGGGTCACCCGCGTGACAGGCGGGAATACTTACCACTATACTACAACGACCCCGCGCTAGAGTGGGGAGTGTACCGCACTAGAGTGGGGTGAGAGCCTACTTGAGAGCGGGGTTCACTGGAAGGAGTCAATTGCTGAAATATCAGATCCCGCTAGAGCGGGGTGAGGGCCCGCCTGAGAGCAGACTTCACTATAAGTGGAAGGCTGAAGCCCACTAGAGCAGGATGGAGTCCACCTGACAGTGGGGTGCACTGGAAGGTCTTTTTGGCTGAGGGAATGAAGTTTGTTAGAGCGGGGTTGCTTGGGGCTTAAAAAATGGGCAACTCCTTGTTATTTTTTTCTTGTTTCCTTGACTTTAGAAGTTGGTTTGGAGTTTATTTTAAGCATAATTACATACACTAAGAAACACTCAAACTCACTTAGCTCATCTAAACAATGCACAAATGGCCAATTTACCTAACAATCTCCCTATTTGGTCATTTTGTGACAAAACCCCATATTACATAAAACAATCTCTAAAACCCCATAACTACACATGATGGACAATCAATCCCAAGCACCGTTCGACTTGCACCTGTAACCAAGGCTTAAACTACAATCAAGTGACGATATGAAATGCAAATAAAACACACCTCAACACAAGCATGAGATAAACAATATACACATCAACCAATTATCATCCATAGAAAGCATTGAAACAAGGACAATCAATGTCATTATATCACCAATATCCAAACATGTATAAGCACTCTTAAACACTTAACAAGCCATACTCCCCCCCAATGAATGCATCAAGACAAAAACACAATTATCAATGCATTTAACAGAAATAACCAACTTTCATTTCATAAACACTTTTCAAAAGAAAAGATGGTACATTAAAGAACCAAGATAGAATATCCAAAATAAACAAGGCATTAAGCAACATAACATCATGTACCAATTTTGACAAAATCAAGTCAATACATCAAGACTAGCTCACTACCTATGACCAAATGTCACCAAAAAAATAAGAAGGAACCACTACAAAATCTCTCCCCTTTTGACACAAAATGATCATGGGGACTGGTTCTAAAAATGGTGGGGAGTAAAACGACGGACATAAGTGAGAGAGGTATCGAGGTCACGTCGAATCCCACCAACCAAGTCAGACAGCTTGTCAACGCGATCATCCAGTTGCTTGATGTTAGAATGGATGACGACAATGAAAGTTTGTAGGCCCGCAATGGCCTGAAGAACAGGACCGAAGTCAACACCACCTAGAGCAAGGGGAGGAGGAGCAGTAGTAGGGGCAAGGGCTTGAGGAGGTGGTACAAGAGGAGGGTGAGGACGCTGAAGAGCACAAAATTCACTTTTACTAAGAGACTTCTCATTCCGTTTATGAGCAATTAACTGAACTTGTTCCTTAGGAATGCTCGGACACCTGGACTGCTCAAGAAAATGGGTTAAGGTCACACAATAGGGAAGGGCAAGATTGTTCAGCCAAAACTTGGCAGCACGAACAATGTGGTTGTAAATGAGAGAAGGAAGGTCAATGGAATATCCATGGGCAATTACATACATCAACCGAGAACGATCTTGATTAATAGAGGATTTATGACTCCTGGGAACAAAATTTGCAAAGAGGATGAGATGGAGACCAAGATGAGCAGGAACAAGACATGAGGTAGGGGTGGTGCCTCAGCCTGGTGCAAATAAGCCACCGGTAATATCATGTTGAACATGAAATAGTCGGGAAACTCAGGAGGAAGATTATTGGGGTACTGAGGGTTCTCAACGCAAGGAATATTGAACAACCTAGCAAGGTCATCCTCCGATATGTGGAAATCGATCCTTCGAAGGAAAGTAGTGAAGGTCCAATCCCCATTCGAAGATTTGACTAGGTGAGCATAAAATTGGTCCGTGACAATCTGCACTTAACATAGAGCAAAGGAACCCAGTCACGATTTTGAAAGACCGTAGAAAGAAAAGTATCTACAAGTTCAGGAAGAAGGTGAAGCGAGATATCACGTTCACCAAGAATAGTGCGAATTAGTCCTATAAGGTCCATATGAACAAGTTCTAATGGACTTTTGGTAGCAAGACGCTTTGACTTTTTATGAGAAGTTTGTATTTATTCTTGAAGAAGGACTTAAAATATCATATGTGGACCTAGAGGGGGGTGAATAGGTCTCTACTCATTTTTCATGCAAATGCAAGTGATAGAAAAACTAAATTGAACCATATACAATATCACTTGCAATAGACAAAATACAAGCAATTTTAACGTGGAAACCCTTGCTGGAGAAAACCACGAGGCCTAGTGCAACTCCAACCAAACACTATAATATAAACATATGGTACAAGAGAGCTTACAACCCTTTACACTTGTTGAATCCTCAACACAAGACTTGAATCTACATCATGTACATCTTCAAATCCACGAGCTTGTTCAAGAGTACTTGGCACTTCATTGAATCCTCAATGATCCTTCCAATGACTTGAACTCCTTCAAGCCACCATAGCTTCTTAAAGTAGGGTAATAAAGTGGAGTGGAGTCTTCTTGAAACTTTTTACAAATACTTGGAAGACAAATATGGAGGACTTACTCAGCTATCAGATGGAGAACACTCTCATTTTTATTTATATCACCTCAAGAAGACAGAGAGATCTCTTTGCTTCTAGGAGGGCACAGTTATCTGAATAGAATCATCATTGTACTACAATGTAGGTGAGAAGATCTTGAAGATACTTGAAAAAATGAAGATCTTGAAGATACTTGAAAAAATGAAGATCTTCAAGTTGGTTGGAGAGAAGGAGAAAATCTTCTCTTTTTGGAAGCACAAAGTCATGCTCTGCAGCCTAACACTCTGCCAAGCTTTCATTATACGTCAAAGACCTTTTGCCTAGTCTACATTGTAGTATGTACAACTTTGTCAATGCTTTCTTGGGGAGTGTACCGTGCTAGAGCAGGGTGAGAGGCCGCCTAAGAGCGAGGTTCACTGGAAGGAGTCAATTGCTGAAATATCAGATCCCGCTAGAGCGGGGTGAGGGCCCGCCTAAGAGCGAGCTTCACTAGAAGTGGAGGGCTGAAGCCCACTAGAGCGGGGTGCATTGGAAGGTCTTTTTGGCTAAGGGAAGGAAGTCCGCCAGAGCCAAGTTGGAGGTTCGCTAAAGCGGGGTTGCCTGGGCTTAAAAAATGGACAACTCATTATTTTTTTCTTTGTTTCCTTGACTTTGAAGGTTGGTTTGAAGTTTGTTTTGAGCATAATTACATACACTAAGAAACACTCAGACTCACTAAGCACATTTAAACAATGCATAAATGGTCAATTTACCTAACAGAAAAGAAAAAAAGGGTAAAATTTTAAATCAAATTTTCCATTTCTTTTTTTTTTTTTCCTCTACTTTTCTTTTATTTTTTTTATAAAATCAAACAAAAAAGTGAAAATACTTTTTTTTCATTTTCTTTCCCCTCCCTCTCCAACCAGCCTATAAATACTTTCATGCTGCTCAACCTGACTTAATAATGCGAAACCATGCAAAATGTCAAACAACGTAAGCCTACATCATTGTGGGGCTGCTTTTATTCTATTAATTGCTCATTAGGTAGTTCAATTACCACTATACTACTGACAATTCTTGGTTTTTTTTTGGTTGAGAAATTCAAGGAATATTTACATATAGGGCGTGGTTTTGTTACTATCGAAGAAGCTGCTGTCCTGTGTAGTTGGTGTGCTGGCTCCATTCACCGAAAGTCACATCTTATTTGTGGCACGTAAAGAATTAAGAATAACTTGTACTCTCTAACAAAAAAAATCTACATATTATGTATGTGTCATGCGGTAGTGAGTTTCATTCACTAAATAATATGTACGATAAAATAAAAATTGTTTATAAAAATTAAAAAAATCAGCTCTCCTAAACTGAGTGGTTATCCATGTCTTTCTTCTCTCAAAACATAAAATATCTTAGCAATAAGAGAATTTGCATAAGGAGATATTAATGTAGGCACACTAAACCAACTAAAAAAATCTACATGGGAGTATAGGTGACTTCTGATACCCAAATTACTATTTAAGTGCAATAGCTAGAAAGATTCTACGTAAATTACTATTTAAGCGCCAATAATACCCAAATTACTGTTTAAGCACCAATATTCAAATTTTAGGGATGATATGTGCCTACGCACTCTCCAGCAAAATTGGTAATGATTTCTATATAATTTTTATAGTTTTCAACAAAAAGTTAAAGTTGAAAAATTCACTTTGATCATTTAATTTGTATTTCCAAGACATTTTAAAATTTGAGCTGTTTTATTATGTAGACATTTTAAACTAATAATTTGTATCTATACCCAATGTAACTATTAAGCATAATTAAACAAATAAAACAAATCACTATAAATAAGATCATCATCATTAATTGGAGGTCTTCAATTTGACTATTGGATTTGCCCATACATGTGCCATATGTGTTCTGGTATCCAAAATTTATCTAATTACAGAAAATACAGAATGGAGTTTCTTATTACAGAAAAAAAAAACCTCAATCTTTATTAAATTAAATTAAAAAAGATATGAATCATAAAGTCAATTTCTAACAAATTTGACCAATTGTTTTGAGTGTACCACTGCTAAGTTAATTAAAACATGAGCCGCAAGAAAACCATCATTCAAACACCCCAGCCACCAGTGCACCAATGCTTATAAAAGAGCATAAAAAATTACCTTTTCTTCTTGAACAATAATGTCTACTTTTTTTTTCTTATATATTTTTGTATCCTTGTTTTCTTGTGCACCCAAAAGATGCAATCCCCAAATTCGTGAAGCGGGCATGTTTTCAGCTCTAGCATAGCACTTGTATGAATACACAACAAAATCTTTAGGGAGTCAATCTGCTTATTGAATACAAACAATCGTCTTGAATTCAACCAAAGCAATTTATGAATGCATCTGTATCAAATTGAACACTAAGGCCTTGACAAAATATGTGTACAAATTCATTGTAGGTATCCTTATATTGATCTTGTTAGGAACTGTACAGATTCATTTCTACATTTCTCTTTATATTAATTCTCTTACAGGTTCAAGACCACTACACTTAATCGTGTTAGGAACTGTACACATTCATTTCTACAAGCAAGGACTTCTGCTGCATGCAATTAGTGGAAATTCCTTCAAAAAATGCTAAGTTGCTTCCATTCTCTGTACACTTGGACCATGGAGGAAAAAACATGGATTACACACATTTTAGAGCATCTCCAATCCACCTTTAAATCTTTAGGTGGATTTCAAATTTAGTCCTCCAACCTACCTTTATTTCTTTAAAAATTTAAAAAAATGAAAGTGACATTCATTTGTCACCTTTAAATTTAAAGATTCTTCAAATATTTTAAAGCCCCTTCATTTCATTATTCATGTGGACAAAAGCACTAATTATGTGGGACTTTTGTATTAATTATTATTTTAAGTCTACATAATGCATTATTTACTATTTAAATACTATATTAATAAATATTTAATTTAAAATTTCAATTAATTCATTAATTTTTTTACTTTGTTAAATATTATTTAATTTGAGATTTTTCTATATGTGGAATAAATAAATTATTTATATTTTACTTGCTTTTATTTATCTTGAAATTATTATTTATATATGAAATTAAAAAATTCTTTTTATTTTATTGATTATTTATTTTATACTAAAATTATTTTAATCTATGGAATCAATGAATTCTTTTTTTTTATTTTTTATATCTTACTTCTCCACCTTTTGACTTTGAATTTTTTTTTTTTGCAAATTTAAAAATTAATCAATCTATTTCTACCAGCTTCCAAGAACAATTAAAATTTTAACATTCATTGAAAATAAAAAATAATTTTGACTTGAATAATACCAAAAAGATTACATAAAAATGATTACATTTTGAATATGGTAATAAATAATTATATTTTGAATAAAACAAAAGCACAATATGTAATTTTGACTTTTTTTTTTATAAAAAAAATAGTGATTTTGAAAATAAATAGTGAAAATAAAGGTTAGATGAGTTTGAGCAATGATGTAAAAAAGTGAAACTCATAAATTTTAAAGGGATGTCAAAATGAAAATAAATTTGAAGATTTTGAGTTTGGAGAAATGGTGAAAAATAGGGGACTGCTGTTTCCATTGAACTGAATCACCACCAAGCCGCCACCACCATCTCCGCTGATGGAAACATCCAGAGTAAAGAGCCCCACCAATGGATTCTTTGATGGTAGGTTGTCTTTGATTCTAGAACTGATAAGCGTGATAACCCTTTCTTATTTTGGTCTTAATATTCTTTAATAGTAGTTTCGATTATAAGTGAAGTTCAGATCATGAACAAGTCTTTTATGAAAGAGGAGATTGAGGCTTACACCTAGTCCCCTATTTTCCACCATTTCTCGTGGTCGCCAGACTCACCAACATAGGAAATCACCGTTTCTCTCACATTTTTTTTCTTTCTCTTTTCTATTCTTTAACGTCAATTGGAGAATAGAATGAGAGAGGAAAGAGAGAGAACGTCTTTGAGTGAGGTAAAGAGAGCTTTTGTGAGAGATATGGGTTCCAAATGGGGGGATTTTAAGAGAGACAGAGAGAGATAGAGAGTTTCTTAGAGACGTAGAGAGAATTTTATGAGAGACGAAACATTTCAAATTTTGAACAAACAACGTAATCTACGACAACAATCGTCGGATCAAAATGATACACTGACATAGTAAACATGAGATCCCTACAAAAAAAAGTTTTCGTTTTGGTTTTTGTGCAGTCTACGGCCGAAAAAAAAGAGAGAAGAATGCTGGGTTTTCTTGGTTGTGGATGGCCATGTAACCTTCGTAGGTTGCCAGAGCAGATTATACATTTTGTGTAAAATGGATATGTCTCATCCAATTGCCAGAGCAATTAATGCTTAAGTTGTGTCTTTTCACATCCATTGAGCAGAGCAGGATTTTGTAGAAACTAAAAAGAGAAAGAAAGAGTACGAGAGACAAAAAGAAATGTGAGAGACGTTAGAGGTAGCTGCACACAAATTAAAGTAAAAGTTTGACGTTGACTGGTAAGTGAAATTGTGGGTCAGACATTTTGTAAAGTCTACAGTTTCAAAATAATTTCAGCCGTAGAATAAAATATAAAATTGATATCAACCATTGAATTGAAATGTGTTAGAATGACATTTTTTTAAAAACAAATATGTTTTATAGAATTTATATTACATTTCAGTTCAGACTTTTCAAAGTGTGTCTCTCACGCAATTTAATTCAATAATTCATATTCATTTTGCTCATAATTGAACGGCTGAGATCATTTCTTTATCATTCACTTTTCCACCCAAATATCTCTCAGTGCACTACCTTGCACTACCACCAAAATGAATACTTGAGGAAAGAAAACGTATGAAGGAAGACAAAATCTTTGGAAGGTAAAATCTGATAATAAAATTTTGAAAGGTAGAGTTAGACAATCCTTTGAAATTCAAACTACACAAAAATTAAAAAAAATGAAGTCATGTGAAATAAGACAATCCTTTAAATTCAATTTTCGGGACAAACAACAACACCACCGGCCTTCTATCCTTCCATGGCAACAAACCCATGGTTGAAAATCCATAGCAGTGTGCACAACGACCTTCTCTTTCAATTTTTTCTTCTTTTCCTCTCTCTCTTCAAAATCACCTCCTTTCATGACCATATTCCCTCTCTCAGACAGTAGAACCATACGCATAAGGCTATTGTCGCAATTTCTTTCTAAAATCTCTTTTTTCCCTCTCTCAGCCAAACCAACTACGAACCACACCCTTTTGGCGATCTATTTTTAAGAGAGGAAAGGGGATCTACTGTTGTGGCTTTTCATAAGAGAAAGAGTGAGAGAGTGATTTTTGGGTTGTGGTGAGAGAGTTGCAGGACTGGATTCGTGGTTCTAGAGAGAAAAAGAGTCTAGATAGAGGGAATCTTTTAAAGAGAGGTGGCCTGGTTTGGCCACTGGTGACGCTAGTGGAGATTTTATATTTAGGAAGAGACGGAGGAGACTGGCAGCAAAGGTTGGTTTAATTGGTTCGGGCTGTGCGGTGGCTGATTTGTGAGGATGAGGAGGCTATGGCATTGGCATGGGTGGTGTTACTGTGTAGAGGCTAGGCCAGCAGTGGCCACGGAGGTGGAAAGAAGAAGAGGAAGTGCCTGGTGCTGGATCGGCAATATGATAGGTTTGTTATGCAGGTGAGAGAGAGGAGGTGCCTGACTTTTGCCGTGCCATCCTCTCTCTTTGCTACTATTGTGGGTCGCACTTGCACGACGAGAACAACATTGAAAATCAGAGGGCTCCCTCTCCAAATTAGCCATGGTTAAACTGGCCTAGCCAGTACCTTTCCCTTTTTCATCTTTTTTTTTCTTCCTTCCACGAGTAGCACCCAACTATACAGCCCCTCTCCCTCTCTCTAACTTCCTCTTTTTCTCACTCAAGAAAAATCACCATGACCTTAACCCTTCCCCATCTCACCATCTTATGCTTTATCAAATCTTTTTCTCATTAAAAGCCAACTGAAAGACTCACGACATATACATTTTCTCTTTCTAAAAACAAATCCAAGTCCCTCCTTTTCCTAATCCAGTGCCGATAAATACACTTTCTAAAAATCTCTAGGGTCTCTTTAGAGAGAGAGAGAGAGAGAGAGACCAACCCAGAAACACCAAGTTAACCCACCATCACCGCCATTGTTTGTCCTCTTTTCTCTCTCCCTAGCCACCATTTACTGAACTTTGGAAGACAGTTAAAGAAAACAGCTATGAATTGACCCTTCTAGAGATTTGTGCGATGTAAAATATACTAACCATGTAGGAGTAACCAGGCTTCCCCATAATCTTCTGAAGCAAAATTTTTCCATAATAAGAGAGTCTTACGACTGCTGCGTTGGAAAAGATTGTAAGTTGATTCAGTTTTTTCTTTTTTTCTCTACGATTAGGTTTTATTCTTCCTTCTCTCTTCTTCCTTTCACTACCTCTCCAGGTGCCCATGGCCACCACAAACACCCATGAACAACCAGTAGTTTCTCTTTCCTTCTTTTTTCTTTTTTCCTTTTCCTCCACCTTTGCCATCTCTGATCTCACTCCTTCCCTCTTTTTTCTATTATGACAACAATTTTGAATAGCTAGCCTTTGGCAGTGTGCGGCTTTGGGTTTATGTCAAACCTTTCTTATCATTTCACCAACCAGTGTGATCGATGTTTCCATTGGTAGATGCTCTGTGAGGTTAGTGTTTTATGGGTGTTACAACATGAGTCACTCTAAATCTAAATTTATTAAGGCACTAGGGATAATTCGTGTCTACAGCATTCTTAACAAAATTAAATATTGAATAATGAGAAGGATGATTGAATAACACGAAATAGGATTTGAATCGTTAAATAGCTTGGTGGAAGAATTGGCCTGAGTTACAAAGAAACAAAGAAAGAGAGGGGCCAGAGAGAGGGTGAGGTGTGCTGGTTGAATTTTCATGCCTTCGCTGATTTTCTACATAGGTGTAACAGAAAGGATCTCGCTCCTATTATTCCTGCAGGCCACCTCACCGAATGTTCAAAACAGAAAGAATCTAGATTACAAGAACTATATACTGAAAACATGTTGGTAGTTTGATAAAATAGGACACATTTCTACTGGACCAAATAACTTGGTTATTTGATAGAGGCAAGAAGAGTTAAAAGAAAGAAAAATATCAAGTCATTGCAACCTGCTCGCCAACTGTTATTTTGTTAAGCGTAACACTGTAATTGGTTTTAATCGGTTAAAACCTCCATTTTCATAAACATGTCATTTTAATAGATATAACATTTTTTTTATTATCTAATTAATGTATTAATCACTCTTGGTAGGCTGAAGATAATTATTTTCATATTTAATACATTCTAATCATCTAAAATAAGACCACCTCCATCGTACTAAGCACATTCTACTCTGGTGAAAATCATAGGTTTCATAGTAAATGCATTTTCTTTTGGCCAAACCAACACTGGTTGGCCGGGCCCTCTCAGATCTCACTTGACACTCTCAGATCTCACTTGACACTCTTATAGTTAGTCATCATTTGTATGCTGCGTAAAATCTTGATGTAGTGGCTATGCAAAAATTTGAGGGAGAGTAGTTAGTGAAAAATTTTAAATTTTATTAAGAGTATCATAGTCACGGATTATTCCTAATCTATATTACATTTGAGTTCAGTCTTTTTAAAATGTCTCTCTCGTACAATTTAATCCAAAGATCCATATTCATTTTTCTCACAATTGAACGGCTGAAATCATTTCTTTACCATTCACTTTCCCACCCAAAAATCTCTCAATGCACTACTACCAGAATGTAAAGTTGAGAAAAGCAAACGTATGAGACAAAATCTTTGAAGGGTGACGTCAGACAATAAATTTTGAAAGGTAGAGTCAGACAATCTATATTACATTTGAGCTCGGTCTTTTTAACATATCTGTCTCACAATTTAATCTAAGGATCCATATTCATTTTGCTCACAATTGAACAGATGAA
This sequence comes from Euryodendron excelsum, assembly GCA_033060915.1. Lineage (NCBI taxonomy): Eukaryota > Viridiplantae > Streptophyta > Magnoliopsida > Ericales > Pentaphylacaceae > Euryodendron > Euryodendron excelsum. The sequence continues at coordinate 11,300,606 of CM065381.1, read as the reverse complement.
ATCATTTCTTTACCATTCACTTTCCCGCCCAAATATCTCTCAATGCACTACTACCAGAATGTAAAGTTGAGAAAAGCAAACGTATGAGACAAAATCTTTGAAAAGGTGAAGTTTGACAATAAATTTTGAAAGGTAGAGTCAGACAATTCTTTCAAATTCAAACGAAAATAAAAAAATGAAGTCTCTCTTTTTAAAATATTAAATGTGGAATCAGACAATCCTTAAATTCAATTTTTGGGCAAACCACACCACCACCGGCCTTCTATTCTTTATTGGCAGCAAACCCATGGTTGAACGTCCATTGCTGCGTGCACAACGACATTCTCTTCCACAACAGGAAAGCATAGTCCAGCCAACTTCACCACCACTGAAGATCCAGTCACACTACCAACTCCATTTCTTTCTGAAACATCAGGCACCCCCACCATCATAATCACCATCTCCTCCTCCCTCTCTCTCCATCACTTTCCCTTCTAGAAAACCCACTTTCTTCTTCCTTCTTTCTTCTTTTATTCCCTCTGCACAGCCATGGTTGACCTCACCCATTTTTTTGTTTCTATTTTTTCTTCTTTTCCTCCTACTTTTCCGACCCCCATTGATACTCCCCTGTTTACCTCTCTCTCTTCAAAACCACATCTTTCCATAACCATATTCTCTCTCTCTCAACACCGGGACCATACACACAAGGCTATTGTCATAATTTCTGTCTAAAATCTCCTTTTTCCCTCTCTCAGCCAAACCAACTACAAACCACACCCTTTTGGCAATCTATTTTTAAAAGGAAAGGGGATCTACTATTGTGGCTTTTTATAAGAGAGTGAGAGGGAGTGATTTTTGGGTTTTGGCGAGAGAGTTGTAGGACTGGATTCGTGATTCTAGAGAGAAAAAGAGTGTAGATGGAGGGAAGCTTTTAGAGAGAGAGGTGGCCAGGCCATGGTTGGCACTGGTGACGCTAGTGGAGATTTTAGATTTAGGAAGAGACGGAGGAGACTGGCAGCAGAGGTGGGGTTGGTTCGGACTGTGCGGTGGCTGATTTGTGAAGATGAAGAGGCCATGACATTGTCATGGGTGGTGTTACCTTGCAGAGGCTTGGCCAGCAGTGGCCCTGGAGGTGGGAAGAAGAAAAGGAGGTGCCTGGTGCTAGATCGGCAACATGATAGCTTTGTTATACAGGTGAGAGAGAAGAGGTGTCTGGCTTTTGTCGTGCCATCCTCTATCTTTGCTGCTGTTGTGGGTCGCACTTGCACGAGGAGAACAACATTGAAAACCAGAGGGCTCCCTCTTCTAATTAGCCATGGTTAAACTAGCCAAGCTAGTACCTTTCCCTTTTTCATCTTTTTTTTTTCCATCCACGATCAACACCCAACTATACAGCCCCTCTCCCTCTCTCTCTCTAAATTCCTCTTTTTCTCACTCAAGAAAAATCATCATGACCTTAACCAGTTCCCATCTTACCATCTCATGCTTTATCAAATCTTTTTCTCTCACTAAAAGCCAACTGAAAGACTCACAACATATGCATTTTATCTTTCTTAAAGCAATTCCAAGTCCCTCATTTCCCTAATCAAATGCCCATAAACACACTTTCTAAAAATCTCTAGGGTTTCTTTAGAGAGAGACCCTAACCCAGAAACACTGAGTTAACCCCACCAGCACCACCATTGTATGTCCTCTTCCTTTCTCTCTCCAGTCACCATTTACTGAAGTTTGGAAGAAAGCTAAAGAAAACTGCTATGAATTGACCCTTCTAAAGTTTTGTGCAATGTAAAATAGACTAACAATGTAATCCTATGGAAAAATGTGGCTCCTCTTAAAATTCAGGTCTTTGGATGGTTAGCCTTCCAAATGAGAATTAGCACCAAGGAATTGCTGCACCATAGGGGTGTCCTCCCTTCTGATTCAAGTCTAAAGTGTGTGCTGTGTAACATTGAAGATGAATCATTAGACCACTTACTTCTAAGGTGCAGGATTACTTGACTCATATGGTCTTCCATTTTACGTTGGTGGGGTCTGCAATGGGTTTTCCCTTCTTCCTTGACTAAATTGGCCTTGTGGTGGCAAGATCACAAACAGCTCCCCTTGGAACAATCTATATGGAAAGCCCTTTTCTTAGTAGTGATTTGGCATGTATAGATTCTAAGAAACAACATGATTTTTAATGAGGCTCCATTGGACTGGCTAGAAATCACTTACTCCATCAAGCTCTAAGTTGCTCTTTGGGTGAAAGCAAAAGTTGGCAACTATGAGTTTAGTGTAAATGATTTGATCTTTAACATAGCAGGTGTCAAATCCCTTAAGTTAGCTCCCCCCCTTTCTTTGTTTAATTAGCTCTGCAGGTTGATTTAGAGCTTGTAGTTGGCTTCTTGCCAACCTCTCCCTCTTCCTTGCTTATCTTTTTTCTTGTAGGACTGATTTGTATTAGCTATCTAATACATTGAAGCCTCAATGTACCTTATTCTATCAATGGAATTCTATTTGCTGATTAAAAAAAAAAAAAAACCAGGCTTCCCCTTAATCTTATCACTACAAAAAAAAGGCTCTATTTGCGACAAATTTTTTTGTGATGGCTCCATTGCCGTCGCAAAAATATTTCATAGGCGACGACATTGCTATGACGGCAGCCATTCCCGTCACAAAAACTAACTTAAAACGACGTTGTTTCGTTTGTCAAATGCGACCATTTCATGCGACGACACCTCCGTCGCAAATGTATTTAATTTATACGGTGTCATTTTGTTCAAAACGACGTCGTTTTGAGTTATTCATTTCCAAAAATATTGTTCGTCCTTTCCCTCTTTCTTCCCTTGCGCACACATTTTGGAACCCTAGCCTCTATCTTCTCCTCGTTAATGCCGAAGCCTCCACTCTGTGGCACTCTCTCTCTCTCTCTCTCTCGCCTGGCCGACCGTAATCCCTTACCAACCAGATTAGTATTTTGTGCTCTCTCTTACTCTTTCCTTCTCCGATTCTGACTTTTGTGATTGCTTGTAAGCCTTTTATTCTTGCTTGAGAAGCAACGGTAACTTAGAACTAGAAGTGTCCTTCCTTTGTTTTAATTGCTAATATTTTCTATTTGGAATGGAAAAAAGAAATCTATATTATGAAACTATAATAAGAGGGAGTCAGTTGTAAGGCGTCAAAAATAGGAGTGATTAGTTATTTTGCAAACTGTTGGTGTGCAATTGATTGGTTCAGTTTGTAGCCTATATGCTGTCCCTGCATCTATGGTTGTCTAATTCTTCAAGTTTTTTTTTTATTATTTATTTTCCTTCATATTCCCAGTAGCCAAACAGAATTAATGAAAATACTACACTAACAAGCTGATCCTTCAATTTTTGCATTCAAAACAGAAATTCTGATTCAATGAGTAATAATGCAGTTTCGTCATATTGGTGGCCATATAATAGTTGATGAATGAGTTTATAAGCTCTTAAAGACACTGATTTGATCTTTTTCATTGCCCACAAAGTTCTAGTGGGGCATAAATTATGATGGCGGCTTTTTATTTTGTAACAGCCTCATGGAGTTCCACATGGAGCACTTATAGTTGTGGATTCAATTGATCAATCGAGGGGAAGAACAGGAGAGCAGAAGGTTGTTGACTAGATGTTACTTTAGTGGCAGTTGGTTACATGATTTTTAGTTTTTTGTGTTTGAATATTTAGCTTGTGGTTTTTTTTCCTCACTGTATTGCAAACATTTCATCGATTGGCTAAAAATCGAGAAGCTGCTTGAAAAAGCCGACTGACGAAGAAAGAAATACATTTCATTCTTTGTTAGTTTGCTGGTACTCATAATATAAGTGTCTGAATTTGTTTTTTTTTTGCTATTTTAATGCCTTGCTCAATGTGTATTTAGCTTAAACCAAAGTCATTTGTGTTGTGTTGATCCATTTATGACCAGATGGATGGATGAACATAGCACCAAAGAATTATTAACGCTAAAAATGTGCACACGGTCATAGGCTTAGCTTTTTGCATTCTTCCTTAAAACCCATATATCATATGAATATTTTTTTCGTCTGTTTCCTCGACCATTTGTTGTTCTCTCTCTTCACGGAAGAAGATCTTAGTGAGTTTAGACCTTTTTTGCACGGATATGGTCCTCAAGTCTCATATTCTTTTGGTTTAATGGTTCTTGTTATTTTTTTTTTGTTTTTTTGTTTTTAAGGTCCAGAAGGTTCAGATGAGGATGAAGATATTCCCCTACACATCATTGAGAATGGTAGAATTTGTATCATCAACTGGTATATTAGTTATTGAAATCTTCAGACTCTAAACCATTGATTTTTGCTTATGAACTTTGTTAGAGAAAATTGAATCTAAAGCGAAGCCAGCTGCAAGTAAGGGTAAAGCTGTTAAAACTGAATCTTCTGATAAGGCAAAGGTGACTGTTGTGGAGCCAAAAAAAAAAAAAAAAAGATGATAGAGTCTGATGAAGATGATGAATCAGATGATAATAAGGTAACTTAGACATGCTTTGATTTAATGCTTATTTCTGTAATTCTCACATAACTAGCACAAATTATGCAATTGTTATTTACAAAATGACAATTTAATTGCTTTTAATGAACTTTTTTCCCCTTAAAATATTATCAGGAAACCTTTAGCAGTAGCAATTTGTAGGAAGTTGTGTCTTTCTTATCTTTGTTTTCCTAGGGTTTAAGAATATTGGTGTTCAAAGAGTTTCAAGGATCTTGATGCGATGGAAGTCTAATGGCCATAGGTTGAAGTTAGTGGCTAGAAAGTTTGAAGTTTTATTGGTCATATTATACTTGATGAAAGTAAGCATCCCCTTCCACCCAAAACGAAACAAAAGAAAAAACATTAAAAAGGAAAAGAAAATTTGAATTTGAGTTTGTTGTTTGGTATATGAGAAAGGAAGAGAAGAGATGAAGAAATTTTGATTTCTCTTATTTTCTCTTAATTGGTTCTCCATTTTAGAAGAGAAAATTGGTTTTCTATTAGGTAAACAGGTTAAGCACAAGGTATAAGTGCCTAAATAATACTTAAAGTGATATTCCATTTTTTATTCTCTATCCAACAAAAGATATTACAAAATTTTCTACCCTTTTTTCACTCCTCTTATTTCTTATTCTCTTCTCTTCTTTTTATACTACCAAACATAGCAGAGCAATCTTAGCACTTGAATTGAGGCATTATATTGAAGTTTATAGAGGAGATTAGTGAATGTCAAGGTTTTAGCTTAGGAAGCATATTCTGAAAAGGTTAAACATATTTAGCTAAACAATACGTGACACTTGCAATGACATCTTTAGCTAATTCAACTCAACTTTAACTTTATTCTAATCTGGTCAATAGATTGATTTATTTCTCTGCATACACGTTAGGCAGACATTTGACCCTTTCTTTTGTTGTAAGATTCATACTGACAATTTTGTTTTGGTTTACATTGAGGTGCAACACTTATAAGGCAGGATTGGTTTCTAAAATATAGTTGCACCATGTTTTGTGATATTGAGGTGCAACACTTATAGCCTATTTTCTAGTAGTGTATTAAAACTGTAAATTTCTTTCTTTCCTTTTTATTTTGAATGTAAAAGCTGTTGGGCAGCAAAACTACAGAATCAATAAATCCAACTAGCATCTCTTTGCTCGCTTTGGACATCACAAATGAGGAGAGTAGTACCTGTTTAGGTCTAAATTGTTATGCCTTGATCTACTACTAATTTAGGTCCAACAGTTGATAAGATCAATAGTTTCATTCACGAAATAAAGTTGTGTTAGTTTGGAATCAACAAAATTATTACATTTTTTTTATATCGATAATGACCACCTGTCCACCATTTTTTATATCGGGAGTTTGTCAAACTCGACACATAATAAGATTTAGGTACAAGTAACGTGTGGGAACAAACGGCACAGTCACCGGAGTTTCGGTTTGAGAGATGTAACACTTGTTTCCTCTCTTTTCCTTAGCTTTGTTGAGAATAACGTGTTTTTTGAGCTGTTTGGGTACTACAACTCCCAAACCAGCTCGGAACTCCGTCAAACTTGACACATAATAAGATTTAGGCATGAGTGATGTGTGGGAACAAACGGCACATTCGCTGGAGTCCTGATTTGAGAGATGTAACACTTTATTCTCTCTTTTCCTTAACTTTTTTTTAGAAAATAACGTGATTTTCGAGTCATTTGGATACTAAAACCCCCAAACCAGCTCAAGAGTTCGTCAAACTCAACACGTGGTAAGATTTAGGCACGAGTGACGTGTGAGAACAAACAGCACGGTTGCTGGAGTCCTGATTTGAGAAATGTAACACTTTTTTCCTCTCTTGTCCTTGGCTTTTTTGAGAATAATGTGTTTTTCGAGCCGTTTGGGTACTAAAACCCCAAAAGCAGCTCGGAACTCCGTCAAACTCGACACGTGGTAAGATTTAGGCACTAGTGACGTATAGGAACAAACAGTGCGTTTGCCGAAGTCCCGATTTGAGAGATGTAACACTTTTTTCCTCTCTTTTCCTTAGCTTTTTTTTTTATATAGAAAATAACGTGTTATTCTAGTCATTTGGGTACTAAAACCCCCAAACCAGCTCGGGAGTCCATCAAACTCGACACGAAGTAAGATTTAGGCACGAATGACATGTGAGAATAAACGGTACGATCGTCGAAATCCTGATTTGAGAGATGTAACACTTTTTTTTCTCTCTATTCCTTAGCTTTTTTTTAGAAAAACGTGTTTTTTGAGCTGTTTGTGTACTAAAATCCCCAAGCAAGCTCGAGAGTCTATCAAACTTGACACGTAGTAAGATTTAGGCACGAGTGATGTGTGGGAACAACCGACATGGTCGTCGGAGTCCTAATTTGAGAGATATAACAATTTTTTCCTCTTTTTTCCTTAGTTTTTTTTAGAATAACGTGTTTTTCCAGTCGTTTGAGTACTGAAACCCCCAAACCAACTCGGATCTCTATCAAACTAGGCACGTAGTAAGATTTAAGCACGAGTGACGTGTGGGAACAAATGGCACAGTCGCCAGAGTCTCGGTTTGAGAGATATAACACTTTTTTTTCTCTATTTTCCTTAGTTTTTTTTAGAATAACGTGTTTTTCGATCCATTTGAGTACTAAAACCCCCAAACCAGCTTGAAACTCCGTCAAACTTGACACGTAGTAATATTTAAGCACAAGTGACGTGTAGAAACAAACAGCACGGTCTCCGGAATCCCGATTTGAGAGATGTAACACTTTTTTTCTCTATTTTACTTAACTTTTTTTAGAGTAACATGTTTTTCAAGCCGTTTGGGTACTAAGACCCCCAAACGAGCTCGAGAGTCTGTCAAACTCGACATGTAATAAGGTTTAGGCACGAGTGACTTGTGAAAATAAATGGCATGGTCACCAGACTCCCGATGTGAGATTTGTCATATTTTTTCACTTAACTTTTAAAAAAAATATTATTTTTCGAGCCGTTTTTGTACTAAAACCCCGAAACGGACTCGGAAGTCCATCAAACTTGACACGTAGGAAGGTTTAGGCATGAGTGACGTGTGAGAACAAACGGCATAGTCGTTGGACTCCCAGGTTGAGAGTTGTCACATTTTTTCACTTCACTTTTTTAAAAAAAAAACATTGTTTTTCAAGCCGTTTGGGTACTAAAATTCCAAAATTGCCTCAGAAGTCCGTCAAACTTGACACATAAGAAGGTTTAGGTATAAGTGACGTGTGGGAATAAACGGCACGGTCGCCAAACTCCTGAGGTGAGAGTTGTCATTTTTTTTCACTTAACCTTTAAAAAAGAAACATTATTTTCCAAGCCGTTTTTGTACTAAAATCCCGAAACAGTCTCAGGAGTCTGCAAACTTGACACGTAGAAAGGTTTAGGTACGAGTGACGTGTGGGAATAAACAGCACGGTCGTCGGACTTCCGAGTTGGGAGTTGTCACGTTTTTTCACTTAACATTTAAAAAAATATATTGTTTTCTGAGCCGTTTGGGTACTAAAATCCCGAAATAGCCTCCAAAGTCCGTCAAACTTGACACGTAGGCAGGTTTAGGCACAAGTGATGTGTGAGAATAAACGGCACGGTCGCCAGACTCCCAGGTTGAGAGTTTTCATATTTTTTCACTTAACTTTAAAAAAAATATTTTTTTTTCCGAGCCGTTTGGGTACTAAAATCCCAAAATGGCCTCGGGAGTCCGTCAAACTTGACACGTAGGATGATTTAAACACGAGTGATATGTGGAAACAAACGACATAGTCGTTGGACTCCCGGGGTGTGAGTTGTCATGTTTTTTCAATTTACTTTTTAAGAAAAACAATGTCTTCCGTGCTTTTTGAATACTAGAATTCTGAATTTTTCTTTCAATATGCCTATTTATTTATATGCATATTTATTCATTGTCTCTAATATGTTCATTATTTTATCTAATATTTATTTATTTATTTCAGGTTATTCGCAAGGAATGGATCGATCTATGGTGTTTATATGTCGCATATTTTGCGATAGACTTAAAACTCCCTTTTGGTCTATGAATTATGGATTTGTAATGTTATTTTGCGATGCATTATATATATATATATATATATATTTTATTTTATGAATTTTAATGTGAGATAATGTTTAAAATATGTGTTAATTTACTTTGTTATACATATTTATAAATATTTAGATTTGAATGAATGCTTTAATTTTTTCATTTGTATAATGTTTGATTGTACATTTTATCAGGTGTAAAAAAGCTACAAAATTATTTACAAATTTAGTATGGAATTCTATTTTTAAAAAAGTATTAGCGACGGTAACATAACCGTCGCTAAAAGTGCATGTGTCTACCTAAATGCTGCAAATGCATTGGCCTTTTGCGACGGTTTGTTACTGTCGCTAAAGCTTTGGGTTCAAATTGTTGCTAATGATGGAAGTGAATGATTATTTGCAACGCCATTAATCCGTCACTAATAGGTGTATTAGTGTCAGCATTGCAGCGGCCCCAAATACTATTATCTCGGCGTCTAGTATTTGCAACGGGATTTTGCCGTTGCAAAAGGTGACCCATACCGCCACTTGGCCGTTGCAAATATTATTTGCGACGCTCTTAGATTTGTCGCAGGAAACAGTATGACGCTGTTACAAATACTATAAGAGTCTTATGACTGCTGCGTTTGAAAAGATGGTAAGTTGATTCGGTTTTTTCTTCTTTTTTTTTCTCTCTACGATTGGGTTTTATGTGATTACATATGTATGTAAGGAGACATTACGGTAGAGTTGTCTTTGATGGAATAGCCTTTGTTAGATCAACTAAAATTTAATTTTGAATAGTGAACTAGGTCCTATGTATCTTCCCTCTTTTATTCTTTCTTCTCTCTTCTCTCTTCTCTCTTCTTCCTTTCACTACCTCTCCAGCTGCCCATGGCCACCACAAACATCCATGAACAGCCAACAGTCTCTCTTTCCTTCTTTTTTTTCATTTTTCCTTTTCCTCCACCTTCGCCATATCTGATCACACTCCTTCCCTCTTTTTTCTATTATGACAACAATTTTGAATAGCTAGCCTTTGGCTGTGATGTTCTGTTTGGGTTTATGTCAAACCTTTCTCATCATCTCACCAACCTGTGTGTGCGATGTGTTTCCATTGACAGATGCTCTGTGAGGTGAGTGTTTTATGGGTGTTACAACATGACTCAATCTAAGTTTAAATTTTTTAAGGAACTAGAGATACTTTGTGTTTACGGTACTAATAACAAAATTAAATAAGGAAAAAGATGATTGAATAACACGAAATATGATTTGAATCGTTAAATAGCTTTGTGGAAGAATTGGCCTGAGGTAAAAAGAAACAAAGAAAGAGATGGGTCAGAGAGAGGGTGAGGTGTGTTGGCTGAATCTTTGTACCTTCTCTGATTTTCTCCATAGGTGTAACAGAAAAGATCCCGATCCTCTTATTCCTGCGGGCCACGTCACCGAATGTTCGAAATAGAAAGGATCTAGATTACAAGAACTATATACTGAAAACATGTAGGTAGTTTGCTGAAATAGGACGCATTTCTACCGGAGCAAAATAACTTAGTTATTTGATAGAGGCAAGAAGAGTTAAAAGAAAGAAAAATATCAAGTCATGGCAACTCCCTCACCAGCTGTTATTTTGTTATAAGCGTAACACTATAATTAGTTTTAATTGGTTAAAACCTCCATTTTCATAAACATGTCATTTTAATATGTTTAACAGTTTTTTTTATCTAATTAATGTATTAATCACTTCCGGTAGGCTGAAGAGAATGATTTTCATATTGGATACATTCTAATCATCTAAAATAAGACCACCACCCTAATACTAAGCACATTCTACTCCGGTGAAAATAATCGGTTTCATGGTAAATGCATTTTCTTTTGGCCAAAAGCAACCACAGGGGTTGGCCGGGCGCCTCTCAGCAAGAGGTGTCAACTCTCATGTTTGATCTCAGTCAACACTTTATAGTTAGCCATCATTTGTGTCATAGTCACGAGTTATTCTTAATATATATATATATATACTTATAGTTCATGTATATGTATATATCTAAGTATATATGAATAAAGAGACATATATGTATAAAGAGAGATTAAGAGAAATAAAAAATAATAATCAGAGCGGAATTTTTTTGGGAGTCGTATTACATGTAAAGGTAAGCAACGGTCGTCTTCTCTGTATCTAATCTAGCAGAAGCAACTCAACAATGGAAGAAAATAGAACGACAGAGAAAAAGTAAATAAGGAGAGAGAAAGGGCGACAGCCGTATTAAATAAGACAAAGATAACATCCGTTTTGTCTATTTCCTTATCAACGTTAGTGGTGTGGCCCACAAACACGCGTCTTATGGTGAATGGAGCCAGCACACCAACCCCACGCGACAGCAGCTTCTTCGACAGAAACAAAACCGTGCCCTTACATATATCTCGATCAAGGATGAGAGAAGGAAAAGGATTTCCTCCGAACTACTCAACATGAAATTATTATATTCGTAAAAAGATATTTTAATAAAAATAAATGTATAAATATATAATTAACTGATATATTGTCATATACACAATTTAATAGAAAATTTAAGTTGAAAAAAATTTATAGTTAGAAAGAAGTGGGAGACCAGGGTTCGAATCCTGAGCCATTAACATGGTGTCAACTGTCAACGTTCCTTGCCAACTGGGACAATTTTTTGGCCCCAATTTCAGTTAGTTAAACAAGTTGTTGTACTAAACTCAAAGTCCTAGGAATTAGGATCCATATATGAAAAACCTATATAGAAATTATGTATGCATTGACATATATATCTGAGATGGGTAAAGGAAGAAAGTAACATGGAAAACACGAATTAAATGAGAGCTCCCTTCTATAGACTAAAGAATTGACGTGCCAACCACCCGAGGGCTCCATTCTATTGATTAAAGAATTGACGTGCTAACCACCTCGAGGTGATAGCCTAATTGAATTTAATAGATGGAGTGAAATTTTTTACTCCTATTTACGTAGTCGCGAATTTGAATTTATTTGTGATAGTAATCTTTATGAACTAGATACTATGTGTGGGAGGTATCTACCAATTTGCATTTTGAATGAGACTGGGTTCAGTTATGATTCACTCATTCTCAAATAACTTAGTCGACTAGAGGCTACTATGTTCATGCCGAAACAGAAAGCTACACTAGTCACTCCCTTTACTCTTTATTCAACCAAAAAAAAAAGAATTATTGACGTGTCAGTTAAAATAAAAATAAAAAAATTTGATTAGGTGACGTAAAATTTACTTGAAAATATACGAGTTTGTAGTTATACATGAAAAAAATAAATTTCATTATAAAAACAAACCATTTTTGTAACACACTTGATTTGGTGTTGATTTGTGAGTCTATTAATTGATGAAATGTAAATGATCCAAATCCCAAAAACACAGGACACCATGCTTTTTCATGGTAAAATGCTATTATTTCAAGAAATTTATACAAAAAAATTGAAACAGAATGATGGACATATTTGTAATTGAGATCCATCCATCATGACGAGTGTTATGTTTTGAATTAAAAAACTCTCGTTAAACCACATCCATCATATTGTATGTATAGGATTACCTTTTGTCATGGAAAATATGTGGAAATATGTGTAAACTTGTATGTGAAACTAGAATTTTTACTATTTAAGTGGGGCATTTACAAATTTTTAAAAGCAGCAAAAAATTAACAAAAGGTTCGAAAATCATGGGTAAAAATATAATTTTTGTAAATTGAGAGAGGGCAAGCACCGTCTGACCTTAAGTGGCAGTGGCAGATGTGAACATCAGTTTTGTGTAACTAATAGAAAAATTCGTTGCTAGTCTGATAAAGTTCGTTGGTGTTCATTAAAATGGTACCTAGTGATATATTTAGATGGAAATCCAATATTTTTTTTGCAGCAATCCAAGTTTTGTGGTTTAATGTAAATATTGCTTATCATTGAGAGTGTTGAGTTTAAAATTTAAAATTTTTACTTAAAACTAGGTAATATGTGATGATTAAGATTTAACATAATATGAGATGGTTGTTTTAGACAATGAGTACAAGTTCTTATCAAATTATTTTTAACAAATTTTATACTAAAAAATTATCAAGTTTTTGAAGGTTGATTGACCATCCAATTCAATGTAGTAGCCCCGCCCCCGAGTCCGAGATGTTGGAGGATTCCTTTATCAATCATTAACCTATTGTACACGATACATAATGCTCCAACAATCTGATCTCTGCCATTAAGACTTGAGGAGTCGCCCCCCGGTCTCTACGGCCAGGATAAGATGAAACATGGGGTCAACACAGGGTGGACATTGGCCGAGTTTACATTAAAAAAAAATGTTTTAAATATAATGATGAATAATATAAAATTTAATATAAAAATAAATGTTAAATAATATTAAAGTATAAAAATATATAATTTTATATATATTTCTAGCTGTAATTTTTAAATTTGTCCATTAAATTAATTGAATTTAAAAAAAATTTAAATCGTATAAATAATGGTTGACTTGGGCGGATCTGTAGCCACCACTAGTTCAAGATGCATCATCTACTAATTCTACACGCGCAAGCATAGTTTCACAGAGATAGAGATGGAGGGCATGGAGAAAAAAGAAGTGGAGTTTGTGGACACAAGTTTCTACCAGGCCAGACGGCCGAGAGGAAGTGAGAGAGTGATGAGAGAGAAGAGGCTTTACGAAGCATCGCTGAGTGGGAGTGTTGAGTCCTTGGACAAGTTGATGCAAGAAGATAGACTCACTCTAGCTTGAGTTTCAGTTACTAGCTTCAGCGAGACTCCTTTACACATAGCTGCGATGCTGGGTCATGTGGAATTCGCAAAAGCTCTTTTGGGTCACAAGCAAGACTTAGCGGCCGAGTTAGACTCACAAGGCCAATCACCTCTTCACTTGGCCTCTGCAAATGGGTATCTTGAGATGGTAAAGGTGTTGTTGATGGCCGATCCTTATGTTTGTCTCGTGCGCGATGCAGACGGGAGGACTCCTCTTCATCTAGCTGCCATGAAAGGCCGAGTCAACGTTTTAACTGAGTTGGTTCGGGTGCGACCAGAATTGACTCAGTACAGGTTAGACGGAGTTGAGACTGTTCTGCACTCGTGCGTGGTCTATAATCGTTTGGAAGCTTTGAAGGTGTTGGTAGAAGAGGTGAGCAGGATTGAGGATTGTGTAAATGTCAAAGATGATGGTGGCAACACCATTTTGCATATTGCTACCACCCTCAAGCAAGTGGAGGTAATGTTTTCGTATGCTTTAACTAATTTGATTGTATTATAGGTAAAAGTTTCGAGTGTTCCATTAGACTGTATGATGAAAATAGTTTCCTAGTTCCGAAAAGTCTTAACGTGGATGGCTTACCTTAATATAGTCCGAATAGAGGATTAAGTAGGCATAGTTGTACTCATAATTGCCAAAAGAAAAACTCATTTGGAAGGGAGCTTACAATATGGGTATGAAACTTGTTTAGAAATTCTAAAATAAAAAAAAATGCTTCGAAAACCTATAGAACACTTTCGGAATACTTAACAAGAACTTTTGAAAATTGACGTTGTTTTTAGATCAAAGATTTGGTGATAAAAAAAGAAAGCAAAAAGATGTGAAATTATATTGTATGTTTTGTTGTTAAAACAAATAGAAAGTAAAATAATATAAATAAATAAATAAATAATAATTTCGAATCTCCTTTTTTTTCTCTCTCTCTCTCTCTCTCTCCTTGTTCTTTTATTTTTCTTTTCTCTTGATAAATTCAGATTTCAAACATAGCATAGAGGGAAAAGGGCGGGAAACTATTTAGAAACTTGAATATTTGATTTTTACATATTTTTTCTTTAAATTCTATTATTCGTATAGGTTTTTATTAAGTTTTTCAATAGTTAAGGTTTTTTTAAGCTTCTTGCTAAAATTCTTATTAATTTTTTCAATTTATTTTTAATTGTTTTCCCATTTTTTCATTTTTCTTACATTTTTTGTTGCGTTTTTAGCTTTCGTTTCTCCTCACCTCCTGGTTTTGCTTCCTATTGTGGTGTCCATGGTTTACATCATGTCCTAATGCATAAATTGGTATGTGCAGACCATAAAATACTTGCTGAGAAGAACTGGGGTAAAAGTGAATGCATTGAATGGGAATGGTATCACTGCTTTGGATATTCTAGAACACATGCCAAGAGATTTAAAGGCCATGGAAATCCGAGAATTGGTCACGGAAGCTGGAGGTCTCAATGCCAAAAATATACCTGCGATGGCACGCGACACCCACCGAGCGTGGGGAGAAGATGACCGAAGTGTAATATTGCCGGCAGTAGCACCGGCGCCATTAGCAGCCACACCGGCAACACCCTCAGTTAACACCATGTTGAATCTCTTGAAGCAGCAAGATAACTGGTTGAAGAACAAACGCGAAACCTTAATGGTAGTAGCAACAGTAATAGCGGCCATGGCTTATCAAGCCGGGCTTAGCCCGCCCGGCGGTGTCTGGCAAGACGATAAACCGGACCCAACGGACAGTAAGAAATTTGAACACATCGCCGGAACTTCCGTCATGGCCGACAAGTATCCGGTTGACTACCACTGGTTTTGGATTGCAAACACAGTTTCTTTCGTTTCTTCTCTGAGCATAATCCTTTTGTTAGTAAGTGGGTTACCGCTCAAGAAAAGAATTGTCATGTGGATTCTAACGGCCGCTGTGTGGGTGACAATAACGTCTATGGCACTCACATATGTTTATTCAATGGCGGCCATTGCGCCAGACAAGGAGTGGGCGAAGATCTCGGCTGTGATTGCAACATTGGTTCGAGTATGGGTGGGCCTGATTTTCCTCATCTTCCTTGGCCACACTTGCCGCTTTATCATCTGGAGCATCAGGAAGGTGCGCAAATGCAGAAGAAAGAATAAGAGAAATACCAACGAGCAGGCTCCTCAGGGCCAAGGTCAAGCTTGAATTAATGTGTATCGTTTAGTAGCTATTAGATTCTATTGAAATAAGTTACGCCTCTCTATATGAGCTTAATCTTTTCAAGGAAAAAAATAAATCTCCATGGAGTGCCACACTTGCTCTACTAGTTTTAAAACTTCTATATATATAGATATAGATGATTTGGTTGTTCATTGACTCTCCATTGTATCTGTATCGTACCATTTTGGAGTATATTTCACTTGGTTTCTTTGACTTCTTTTGCATATGATATTATAGTTGAGCTTGGAGATGATTTGGATCATTGGAAGGCTCATCGACCTTTGATACTTGGCTTTCTGATGATGATGGAGACCGATCTAGCTAATGAAATGATAGATGGTCACCTGACTTTCGTTATTGAGAGGCTTTATGCTGGATGTTCTATGGTACCGATGGTATTAGCTGAGGCCTATCGGGCATTGACAGCATCCGCCTACTATTTTGTAACTATTAATTTCATGTATTTATGATTACATAATTAAACAACCTTCAATACCAACTCTAGGTTTCGAATAAACAAAACTTAGATAAACTCGATTCCGTTACAAAACTTGGAATCACTTGAGTGGCTGCTTCATCCTACTATGGCTTAATTTTCAAGGAAAATCCTCTCTCTATTCTTGGTTTCTTTAGCTGTTGTTAATGTACCATTGATGTAAGTTTCTAAACTGTACAATGATTTTTCTCTCTCTTCTCATGTGTATTATAAGTTTGATTATTGCACAAGTTTATGAAGTAAGATGTATATATATTATATTTTTTATATATGGTTACCATATATGTTTTATACCACGGAGAAAGTCAGGATTTTGTATAAGGGGCAAGTCAAAATGAAAACCAGTGACAGTGTCGAGTATATAGACTCTAAACAAAATGAAAGAACTCCGTTTTTAGGTCTATTTGTAATGCATTGTTTGTTCAGATTAGTCAAGCCCAAACTTTGAAACAATCTCTAGAAATAGGGTGTACTTTAAAGTTGGCTACTAGAACTTTTAGGTTCAAATTTTGCTTAGAATTTGCGTCAATACGGCTAATTATTCAACTCAACTCAACAAACCACTGTCTCAATTACTTTGGTCGGTTAGGTGTATCTATTTCCACCAATTGCCTGTATTATAATTTAGAAGCCATATTCTCAGTTAAGGCAATCAAGTCATTTCTTATTGACTCGACCCATATTTCTCCATTGTCTCAATACTTCGGATCGGTTAGGTGTATCTATTTCCACCAATTGCCCGTATTATAATTTAAAAGCCATATTCTCAGTTAAGGCAATCAAGTCATTCTTATTGACTCGACCCATAGTTCTCCACTGTCTCAATTACTTTGGATCGGTTAGGTGTATCTATTTCCACCAATTGCCTCTCCTCTTATTTCATTTACCACCTTAGCATAGATTTTTTTATTTATTTGCTAACCGAGTGTCCGGGTCAACTTGTACGCACTTTAACTAATTCCAGAGTCTGTGCAGTCCCTATCCCACAAATCAGGTAATTACTGAACCAAAGACTCTGGAAGTAACCCCACGGAGTTAATAGCACCTAAAAGGTTTTGCGAACTGTTGGCACCACCATCGGATGCTATACGGATGAGGGCAGTGGCGGTAGCGGTGCCGCGGCCACCCTTGCGAGGCAACAGCAGGTTGAGGCACTTGAAGAAGTTTTTGCATCCTAGATCATGGTTGGGATTGATCTCCATTATTTGCCCACTGCAAACTTACAACTTTGTCATACGGGTCATCAGGAACTAGAGAAAGAACAGGCTTACAAGGAATATAACTGAGGGCGGCGAAGGCCGGAGAGGGCCGAAGCAGGGGAGAGGAGCTAAGTGATCATGTCTGAATGCATATCTTTAGTCAAGCCAACAAGTATCATATTCAGCTTTTGCATCCTAGATCATGGTTGTGAGTGACAATTGTTTGGTTACAGTTCCCTTTTGTCTTTCGCTTTTTTGGAAACAAAAATATGACCATCAAAATACCATCATTTTTGTATAAAAACGATTCTGAAAACCCATAAAACACTTTTTCCTTTATTCTTAAAATGGGCGTGTTTTATGCAAAATTCTCCGAAAATAAGTTCTAAAACCGGTTTACCGAAACGCGGTCTCGGCAAAAATAGTTTCCGCAACCAGCATACCTAATGCAATCTCGGTAAATTTCAAAAAATAAAATAAAAACAAAAACCAAAACCACAACCAAATGGATATTTAGCCATTAAACTTGTAAGAATCCAAACCTATGGAACCTTAAGACACAGAAGATCGAAGTGGAGGATGTATATATATTAAGGAGCAAGCAAGAGCATGGAGCACAGAGGATGCACTTGAAAGAGGAATCTAAAGTGAAAGCTAGAAAGCAATACAGAAACAGTTAAAAGTGGAATCTGAGAGAAATAGATAACCAATTCACTTTTGTTACAGAGATCAAGAAACAACAGAATGAAAACAGATATCTGGGAGGTAAATTGGAAGCTGTTTGCAACAAAAAAACAAGCTCTATTCTCTTTTGGGATGAGATGATCAAACAACGTTCCAAGGACCCAAAAAAACCGATGCACGCTAACAAAACATATGCATTTACAATGAGCAAAACCATGTGCCATTACCACATATTGCACCAACACATAATTGGTTGACCATGTTTGATATCAACACAAGCTAAATCTTGTTGAGCCTCTAGAATGATCCAGTGTGAATTCCATTCAAAACCCCATCTCCAAGTAGGTCTATTCAATCTTTGCTGAGACTGAACTGACTTGATCCAGTTGCATAACTAATTACAATGTAATGACCACCATGCACTAAAAGACGGTGATCACTTTCCAAAAGTCCCCCCTTTTGAATGCAAAGGCGGCCTGCTATATTCAGGACAACCTGATAGTTCCATTCGGGAAGATAATGTTTGGGTTCCGAATATGCGGATTAAGCTTAGCCAACTCCTTCCTTTTAGTCCCCGTGCCATGAACACGAGCAGAGATGCTCCACAATGCATCATCAGGCTGGACGGTTGTTGTTGCAGGGGAAGCAGATTTGGCAACAGCCTTCGACTTCATAAATGGATGCTTGTTGCTCTTTCCCATTCCATTAGCAACCAACCAACGGGACCCAGACTGTTGTTGAGCTGTGGATCCCCAAATCTTCGACTTCAGGTTTCAGGCCCGCAACATGAACTTCAGTGATTTTGAACAGAGGAATGCCTTTCTCTACATGAATTTCCTCTCTCTTTCTTTTTGAACAGCAAAACTTCATTGATGAAGGTAAACATACAAATAGTGAAGTGAGGGATTCGTCAAGACACCATAGTTATCAGAATTGTACAGGTGCTTAAACTAGTCAAGACACCATAGTTATCAGAATTGTACAGGTGCTTAAACTAATCAAGACACTGGTTCAATGGTTCATTAGATCAACCATGATTTCACCAGTTCAACTGGTCATATAATTAATTAATTATAAAATATATATTTAAACAAAAATAGAGCTTGGTGTTGGTGATGAAGTAGACGTGGAACTCTCAGTTGATGACATGGAGGATGACATTGAGGACAATCTGTTCAAAAAATCACTAAGTGAGATATTATGCATTAATACATGAGAAATTTAATCTAACATGGGATAAAACAACTAAAACTGAACTTTAAATCCATGGAAAAAGTAATGATAGAAGTTTAAGCAAAAAAACCACTAACTTCATGTTATAATATGCCTTAGAAAGTGATTTTTTAAGTTAAATGCAGTAACTAAATAAGAGAAATTGATGGAACAAAACATATATGAGTTTTAAAAAAATTCAGATAATGAAAGACAAACACCTTTGAAATGCTATAATTTCACCTCGCCGATAACTCTAAGTAAAAATTACAACAACAGTCAAAAAGTCTTCAATTTTATTCAAGACAAAAATCATAATTAGAATTAAGCAAAATAAAATTTAAAGTGTTGTTCTTCATATATACATATACATACAGGAATCTACATATCACAAACCCCTTTCCAAAAGCCATGAATCTTCATTCAAGACAAAAACCATGATTACAATTCTAAGATATCCAATCTAGCAAAATAAAATTTAAAGTATTGTTCTTCATATATACGTATACATAAATGTATCTATATATCACAAACCCCTTTGCCTATTACATGTTTGTGTGCGTACATACATGTGTATACAAATAATTGAGAGAAAGAGTGTTATAACCAGGAAACCAAAGAGAGAGAGGGTTGTCAAATCTGTGAAGGATCTGAAGATAAAGAGCTAGTGAGTGGAGTGAAGTCCTAACGAGGTAGCCATACTGGAAGGTGCTGCTGGATCACCTCCTTTTCAGAGAGTTTAATCAGAGACCTTTTCGAATTCCATCCCGGAAACCCAAACGGCCAAACCCATGTCCTGACTCTTGATTATTGTGAATCTTTGATATTGACCATGGAGGTGCTGTAATGGCGGCATGAGCACTGGAGCAGCCGATCAAGACTTTGGCGAACCAATTTGTGCCCTAATCTGCTAGTTCGTCCGACGATTTGAGAGAGTGTTTTGATATTTTGTTAGTTTACGTATTTATTTTGCATCAAAAGACCAAACAAGACATGCTCCATACAAAGAAACAGTTATAAATGGTGGGCAATTGGTTCAACGGTTTTTTAAAAAATCACCCCTTTTTTCGGTTTAAAGTGGTTCAGTTGCTTCTTTGGTAAAATAATCAAACCAGACTGGTCTAGGGTTCAGTTCTCAATTGAACCAGTCAATTGAGTTCGGTTCTGATGATAACCATGATTGCAAACATTGTATGCAATCTTGAGACGTCAAACCGAGTCAAAGGCGTGTCTCTTCTGACTTTAGTCTCGTATTGGGGTGCTAAATTACTAAGGGGTGCTAGGTGCTAAATTACTAAGGGGTGCTAAATTACTAAGGATGACAATAGCTCGGAATGTGCTGGGATTGGGATTTTTATCTCCTCCTTTACGGTTATAAGGTTGTCTTCACTCTGTCTCTATTTTCGTTTTTATCCCTATTTTTATCCTTGTCTCGAGCTTAAGTCCAAATTTTTTTTACTATTTAATTTGTTTAGAAATGATTAATTTTTAAAATTTAAGCGTTGATTTTATGATTGAGAACTATTAAGATTACTGTCTTGTCTAATACATAATTTTCTATTACATATGTTGTTGTGATGAATATTGATGATAAAAAATTTATACCATTAATGTATCATTGAAGTTCAATTGTAGATTATGTTTTGCCACTTGATATTCAAAGAGGTAAAGACTTAAAAGAGTAAAACAAATATAAAAATAGCCTATATAAGAAATTAAAAATTAAAAATTAAAAAAATTAAAGCGGGAAAACAAAGCGGAGGCGGTGCAGGACGGGGCGGGAGAAAACTTTGGTCCATCTCCGCTTTCATACTCGTAGAAATTTTCATTTTAATCTCTATCTCCGCCTCTATCTCTATTTTAAATCCTCTATACCCTTCTCAAACGACACGAATTCGGTCGAATTTTTATTTTTTTTCAATCCACTGCCATCTTATAAATTACCACTATTAATATTTCTCTTTTTATTAGTTTTAAATGGTAATGGACGGCGACTCGAATAACATCTATACCTGAACGTTATTATATCAGTAGACTCGTATTTTCTTGAATTATTGTTAATGATGGTTGGTAGTGTCAATTGAGTGGTGAAAGTTGGCAAATGGTGGTGGTCTAATTTACTGGCATTGATGAGGTTAAAACGGGGGCTGGTTCCCAACTTGGCCAACTGAGTTGGCTTCTATCAGTCGACGGACTGATCACCTGTGACGCGATTGTGGTTAGTAAAACTCATATACTATTGGGAGATATGTTAGAGAATTGTGTTAAAAAGTAAGGTAATGTTATGCACATAGAAAATTTATATAAAATTTATCACAAAAATAATATAGTTCAATCAATGTTATTTATCTAAAATTAAAATATCTATTATAATGGCTCTTATTTACTAAAATAACAGTACCATATTATTTTACTGAAAATTTATCTATAAATTTTCTAAAAATATAGCATTTTCTTATAAAAAAGAGGGTATGAAAGTTAAAATAAAAAATGATGGTAAGAAAAGTGAAAATTGGATGGTAGTGCTGCTAGTGCACGAGGAGATGGAAGTCGATGGTGACGGGTGGCTACCATATGACGTCTTCTCCTTCTTCCTTTGTCTCAGTCTCTGATGCATCTAATCTAACTCTACCTACTCATGATTTTTTTGGTGTTGAAAGAAACAGAGAACTAACAGCTTGTTTGGAAATTGGGAGAGCGAAGGAAAATGAAAGAAATTCTCTCTTTTCTTTTTCCTTTTCTTTCCTTGTGTGATTCTATTTGAGAGAAAAAAAAATGGATCCTATATAAATTTATTAATATGAGTCCTATAACCTGTTTTTAAAAATAATATTAGAATGGTAGAGAAAATAGAGAAAAGAGGATGAGAGAAAGAATTGTATTAAATGTAATCTTTTGTACAAGATGTAGTGAAGTATACAATGAAATCTAGACCTATATATAGGAGAAATCTGCTATGGAATCAATGACAACAAGCCTAACTACTTGCCTAACTTGCCTAACAAACATGCCTAATAAAAACCTAACCGTGGACTACACCTAACATGTAATATTCTTTGACCATAATGTTTTCACATTATGTGTATACATTAACAGCCCCCCACAAACTCAAGATGGTAAAGTAGAAACTAAATTGAGTTTGATAATCAGATCATGAAACCGTCCTGGGGGATGAGACTTGATGAAGATGTCAGCAGTTTGATCAGCAGAAATCACAGAGAGAAGATGAATTGTACCACACAAAACATGTTGACGAATAAAATGACAATCAATCTCAATATGCTTAGTACGATCATGAAACACATCATTATGAGCGATTATAATCGCACTATGATTGTCACAATGGAAAACAGTAGCACCAGAATGAGAAACACCCATGTCTTGAAGCAGCCACGAAGCCAGAGAAGTTCTTGAGTAGTATCAGCTAACGCACGGTATTCGACTTCAATGCTAGAGCGAGCGGCAAGAGTCTGATTCTTACTACGCCAAGAAATCAGAGAATCACCAAGGAAGAAGTAGAATCCTGTGGTAGAACGACGATCAGTAGGGTCACCAGCCCAATCAGCATCAGAATAAGCATGGAGCTGTAGAGAGGAGTGACGAGAGTAATGCAAACCATGGAAGAGAGTGCCCTTAACATAACGTAGAATGCGAAGAACAGCAGCATAGTGAGTAGAGCGAGGTGATGACAGAAATTGACTGACGAGGTGAACAGCATGACCAATGTCAAGACGAGTAACAGTAAGATAGACAAGATTGCCAACAAGTTGCCGATAGAGAGTAGGGTTAGTTAGAAGTTCACCATCTAGAGGAGTAAGACGCACATTAGCTTCCAAAGGTGTGGAAGCAGTCTTACTATCAGTGAGACCAGCACGAGCAAGAAGATCTAAGGCATACTTGGCTTGAGAGAGAGAGTAACCAGTAGAAGCAGAAGATATCTCAAAACCAAGGAAATAACTAAAAGGACCAAGATCTTTCATTTCAAATTGTTGGCTAAGGAAATTCTTGAGCTCATAAATACCATCCACATCATCTCCAGTTAGAATCATATCATCCACATAGAGAAGTAGGAGAATAATGCCATGTTTAGTTTTGTGAACAAAGAAAGCAAAATCATAAGCACTAGAGGAGAACCAAAGTTCACTAATAGTGGAATTGAATTTGGCATACCACTCACGAAGAGCTTGTTTAAGACCATATAGAGCACGACAAAGTTTGCAGACCTGATATGGAGAGTGAGAAGAACCAAGAGGATGCTGCATATAGACTTCTTCAGAAATATCGCCGTTGAGAAAGGCATTTTTGACATCCATCTGATACAAGGGCCACTGTTGAACAGCAGCAACAGTAATGAGACTCTGAACAGAAGTGAGACGAGCAACAGGAGCAAAGGTCTCCTCATAATCAATGCCATATTCTTGAGTGAAACCTTTGACAACTAAACGAGCTTTGTAACGTTCCACAGAACCATCAAAACGAGTTTTGATCTTATAGACCCATCTACAGCCAATCACAAATTTATCAGGAGGAAGCTCAACCAAGTCCCAAGTGTGAGTCTTGGTAAGAGCCTATAATTCATCATCCATAGCTTGCTGCTAAAGAGGGTTAGAACTGGCCTCGCGATAAGAGCAAGGCTCGTGATGAGCAAGAATAGTAGAGAAACAATGATAATCACAAAGGTGAGTAGGAGTCTCTCTTACCCGAGTAGAATGCCTGACGGTGGGCTCAATGGATGAAGAGGGCAGAGATGAATCAAACAAGGAAGAGCTAGCAGGAGGAATAGGATTAGCAAACGGGGACTCCTCGGGATAGACTGTAATAGGCTGCACAGTAGGCGTGATATTAGCATCCTCAGGAAATAGATCAATAGTAGGATCAGTGAAGTAAAGAGTGGAAGAAGAAGATAAATGAAAAGAAGATAAGGAGGAAAATATTTTATGTTCCCAAAAAACAACATGACGAGAGACACGAAAACGTTTAGACAGGGGATCCCAACAACGATAACCTTTGTGCTCAATCCCGTAGCCTAAGAAGCAGCAGAGACGAGCGCGAGGCTCCGACTTAAAACGCTCATGAGGCTGAAGTAAGACAAAGCATGCACATCCAAAAACATGAAAAGAGTGATAATCACGAGGAGTACCATACAGACGCTCATAAGGAGTGAGATTACTGAGAGGAGCTGAAAGAACACGGTTAATAATATAAGCAGCAGTAAAAGCAGCTTCACCCCAAAACTGTTCAGGACAATAATATGGTCAAAGAATATTAACAAATAAAAAAATGAATTAAGAAATAAAATCACTATCTGTGGTAGCTATTTCTAAAGGAGTCTCGTTGAAGCTAGTAACTAAAACTCGGGCCAGAGCGAGTCTATCTTCTTTCATCAACTCGTTCAAGGACTCAACACTCCTTCTCAGTGGTGCTTCATAAAGCCTCTTCTCTCTCATCACTCTCTCACTTCCTCTCGACCGTCTAGCTTGGTAGAGACTTGTGCCCACAAGCTTCTCTTTTCTCCATGCCAAGATCGGCTTAACCCTTAGGCGATAGCCTCCCTTATCTGATCAAGACGATCGCCTAAGGTTCTTAATTTTTTAGCGCCTCTAATTTTTAAAAAATAATTTATTATAATAAGAGTTTAAAATAATTTTTGAATTTTTTTTTTAATAAAAGGTCCATCAACTTAAAAAAAAAAAAAAAGCTTAAAATCAATTACACTAATTAATTTTAAAAAATTAATTCAATAAAAAATTAAAGTTGTCATTATCACCTTTTTCAAGATAAGGTAAGTTAAAAGTTTCAATTTTAAATAACTCTTTCTCTCTCTACAAAGTAAAAAAATAAAAACAAAATCAAAAAGTCCGAACTTATAAAACTAACTCTCTCTCTCTCTCTCCTCTCTCTCTCTCTCTCTCCGTGGTATAAACTGAAAACAAAATATCAAATGTCATCAATTTCAAATAACTCATCATCTTATATAATTTATTTTTTCTATTAACATATTCTCATTCAGTAAGCTTTTTTTTGTGTTAGTACCATACTACTTTTTTTTTATTTGACACAATTAAAAATTAATATTTATCTTCGTTATTGAATATCTATAATATTTTATTTTATTTCATTATTCATTTTGTCGTTATTACACATTAGAAAAAGAATTACTAATTTAGTTTTAATTTTTTGATTGTCATGTTATAGAAGTTGTACCAAATTCAAGTTTTTATCCATATCTATAATTTATCGCCAAGAGTGATAAATAAGATTATATTATTCTATACTTAAAGACTTCTATTATTATCTACATTCCAATGTTTTTAAAAAGGCATCATTTAAAATAATATGAGTTTAAATATAAATTTTACAGTAATATTCACTAGGGGTGGTTATATGCTCGATGGGCCGCCCAAGTCGACCTATCATTTATAGAACTTTTTAAAAAAAATTTATATGCGATTAGTTTAAATAAGCAAGCTTAAAAATTACAGCAAAAAATATATATAAAATAATATATTTTTATATTTTCATATCATTTAAGAATATTTTTTATATTAAATTGTATATTATTTATTATTATATTTTAAAAATCTTTTTAATATAAACTTGACCGCCTAATGTCCACTCCAACGGTGAACCCATGTTTCACCTCATCCTGACCGTAGTAGAGACCGGGGCGACGACTCGAGTCTTCACAGCAGAGATCAGAGTGTTGGAGCAGTTTGGATTCAAATAGGTTAATGATTGATAGAAGAATCCTCCAACACCTCGGACTCGGGCGGGGCTGCTAATCAATCTCGAAAAAAAACTTGATAATTTTTTAGTATAAATATTTATTAAAAATAATTTGATAAAAATTTACACTCATTGTCTAAAACAACGATCCCATATTATGTTAAATTTTAATCATCACACATTATCTTGTTTTAAGTAAAAAAAATTTAAAATTTTAAACTCAACACTCTCAATAATAAGCAATATTTACGCGGATCCACACAATTTCGATTGCTGCCAAAAAAATATTGAATTTCCATCTAAATATATCACTAGGTACCATTTTAATGAACACCAAACAAACTTTATCAGAATAGCAACAAATTTTTCTATTAGTTACACAAAACTGATGTTCACATTCGCCACCGCCACTTAAGGCTTAGACGGCACTTGCCCTCTCTCAATTTACAAAAAATATATTTTTACCCATGATTTTAGAAAATTTTGTTAATTTTTTGCTCCTTTTAAAAATTTATAAATGCCCTTTTAAATAGTTAAAATTCTAATTTCACATAAAATTTTAGATATATTTCTCACCTAAAAATATTAAAATATCATCCTTAAATAGTTAATTTTTTCAAAAATCCCTTTATATATTATAGATAAGTTTATATACATATAAGTAATACTATATATACATAAAACTTATAAAAGAATTATAAAATTCTTTTAAAAAGTGATGGTGGCTAATCTAAGTTTTCACTCTAAAACTAGCACTCATAATTACGACTTTTAATTACAAAAACATAATTATCATATCATTCTATTAAAGTTTACTGTAGGAAGTTTTGAAAAAAATAACATTTCCAATATATTAAATATCTATACGTGGAAGTCAAATGCTCTAATATTAATTTTTAAAAAAATTAAATCGTTATTAATAATCGCCCTAATGGCATCAATTTTCACTGTTCTAAGAACTTTTTGACCTTTTATACGTGCTACTTATTGACTGGTCCAACAACCGACAACCATATAGTAGCATTAACTCAAACCACGTCCCTCTCCCCCCAAATATACATACATATATATATATATATATATGTATGTATGTATATAAGCTTATATACATGCAAGTACATGCAGGATGTGTTCATATTCGTTGGTTTTGGTCGGGTTCATATTGAGTTATTAACTAACATTTTGATGTCCTTTAGCCATCTTAATTATATATATATATATATATGGATACAAACATGTATTTTTATGTATGAATTTTTATTTATTTTGTGTGTGGAATTCAAATTTAATAAACAAAAAATAAAGTAAAATAAAAAAATAAAGAAAAATAAAACAAAATAAAATAAAATTTTTGCTCTCTTTTTCTTCTCTTTTCTATCGTCAATCCTTTATGTAAACATAGCCTTGTGGATCCTAATTTCGAGGTCAGTAAAACAGCTTGCTTAATGAAGAATTGTTATTAGAATAAATCTAACATATTTATGTATACAAATAGTTTTATTTTCCATTTATCTTTATATCCTCCCACTCTGCCACTCAATTCTACGCCTCCAAAAAAAATTTTATTATTTTTCTCATTTCAATATTGACTCCAAATTAGCCAACTAGTCTTTTTATCTCCATTGTTATTTACTTCAATAGGCTATCCGTATGTTAAACTAAAGAGACACATCCATAATTTAATTTGATAAATTGCAATGGTACCAATTAAATAATTAATCAAATTCACTATATATAAAAATATTACGATATTGTGATTCTTCAAATAATTGCAATGTTTATATAAAAAAAATAAACACGTTTATCTCAAGTTAACCACTCAATCTAATTATCTCGGCTCCATTTTTAAGGAAGCTTAAGTTTTTCTGGCTCAATTAACTTTACAATTTAACTTTATAGAGGGTACAAAATTAAGTTAGGCCATAACAGCTAAGCTAATTAATTATAATAGTATTATTAATTAAAAATTAACTTAACAATTGGTATGGCTCAAACTATTAGAGGAGATTTAATTAATCATATGTTTTACTCTCTTGTCTGTTATTCTTACTAATACTCAAGAATTTCAGGTTAACACATTAATAAATGTGTAGGTTTTTATAAAAATTTGTCGAGATCAATTAGGTTCATAGAAGTAAGGATAAATCAATAAGTCATCTAAGAATAATCTTGATTTGGTTTAAACTATACGTAAGATGATATTTCATATACATGTATATATTTACATGTATGATTCAATTAAAAGCAATAAAAAATTTATTTTACAAAAAAATATATTTGTTTTTCTATCACGTTCATCGCACGGGCCAACTGATAATTAATGAATGTACGTTTTTTTTTTGTTTTTTGACATTTTACATTATTTGGGATTATTCAGTTAGGTTGAGCGGGCTGAGAGTATTTACTTCTCTAGCAACTTTATCTTTTTTTCTTTGTTTTTTTAGGGGAGGATTGGTAGAAACAATGACTTTGCATGGAAAGATAGTTGAAGTTTTCTTTAAATTTCTCATGACAAAAGGTAATCCTACACATACAGAATTTCTATACAACATAATGAATGTGGTTCAACGAAAGCATTTTAATTCAAAACATAACACTCGTCGTGATGAATGGATAGATCTCAATTACAAAGATGTTCATCATTCCCTTTCAAATTTTTGTATAAATTTATTGAAATAATAGCATTTTGTCATGAAAAAGTATGTGCTTTCGGAATTTGGATCATTTCCATTTCATTAATATTTATATTAATATTTAATAATAAATTTTTAATACGTAACAGATTGATGTATTATCATATACACAGAACAGTAAAAGCAAGAGGTCAAAGAAATTATTGTCCTTTGATGTATTATCATATACACACTCCCCCCTCTCCTGACATCGCCCCCCTCCCTGATACTCTTGTCCCTCATCACAATTATTTTTATATCTCTCTCTCTTTTAAAATTACAATCCACGAATCACCCCACCTATCTTTTTATTTTTTTTAAAATTTTGTTTAATTTTTATTCAATTTTGTTTCTTTTTTTATTAGTTTTGTTTATTTGTTTTTAATCAGTTTTGTTTATTATTTTTTCATCAAGTTTTTATTTATTTTTTCTGTTTTATTTAACTTTTAACATATGTCAGAACATCTCCCTCTCTTTAAATTACCTCCAACTCTTGACACATGTCAGAACATCCTCTTCCCTTTAAATTACCCCCTAACCCGACACCCCACCTATATTTTTTTTCCAGTTTTCTTTTGTTTTTTTTATTAGTTTTGTTTTTTTTTTAATCAGTTTTGTTTATTGTTTTTTTATCAATTTTTTTATTTTTTTTGTTTTATTTAATTTTTGACACATATCAGAATCTCTCCCTCTCTTTAAATTACATTCTCAACCTTTAATACATGTCAAAACCTCTCATTTCCCAAACATGACTAAATCAATATTAGCTTAAAAAACTTTTTATTTAAAAAAATATTTGTTCGCAAGCTATTAGTGTATTTGATTATTAATTGTTAGTATTTTTGTTATTTTCATACATATACTTTTTATTTGGATCTATATTTTTAAATTTTTACAAATAATGACTCTCAAAATCTACAACTAAAAAATAAATAAAAAATTATAAATACATAATAAAAAAACTTTTTATTCAAAACAAATAAAATTGATAAAAATAAATAAACAAAACTGATTAAAAAAACTAAACTAAAAAGACACAAAATTAAAATAAATAAATAAATCAAGAGAATGGGGAGCATAATAATAATTGTTGAGAGTTTTAAGGGGGAGGGCCGGCAGGGGCTGCGTCGGGGGGTGAAAAAAGGAGCTCTCAACTGCAAGGGAAGCAAGAGGTTGAAGAAATTATTGTCCTTCTCCCATCCCTTGATAGAGATATATGTAAGGGCGTGATATTGTTACAGTCGTAGAAGCTGCTGTCGCGTGGGGTTGGTATGCTGGCTCCATTCACCATAAGACGCGCGTTTATAGGCCACATCAACAACGTTGGTAGGGGAATAGATGACACGGACGTTCTCTTTGTCTTATTTAGGGTGTGTTTGATTAGGTTTAAAAATGAAGTTTTTTTTAAGTTTGTTAATAAAGAAGTTAAATTTTTTAAGTTTTTTTATTTTTTTTATTTTAGTTTAGATAAAAGTAAACAAAAAATTAAAAAAAAAAAAGGTAAAAAAGCTAACTTTTGTTAGCTTATAATAAAAAAAGTTAGCCAATAAATTCAACCAAACACATCCTTAATACGGCTCTCACCCTATCTCTCTCCTTATTTACTTTTTCTCTGTCGTTCTATTTATTTCATTGTTCAGCTGTTTCTGCTAGATTAGGAACAGAGAAGACGACCGTCTATTTTCTTCCATTGTTGAGCTGCCTCTGCTAGATTAAGAACAGATAAAGATGACCGTTGGAGGAATGCCAGAGACAACCGAATTTACAGCCCATTTTTCACAAGCGCGCTATGCGTTCAGCACGTATTAAATATCTTTTGAAGCGTTATAGACAACCGAAGAGCAAAAAGCTACACAAATTGAAATTCGCATCATTTCCCTTTGAAAAGACATCGCTACTTTTACTTGTCATATTTTATAGGATAAATTATAGTTATCATTTCCGTACTTTAACTATAATTTTATTTTTATTTTTGTATTTTTAATTATTTTAATTTGTCTCTTACATTTTCAATTAAATAGTAATATGATCACTTCGTCAAATTTTCATTAATAAAAATGCTATAAAGTCCTTTGTTATTTTTTATTTTTAAAAAAATAAAAAACAGTATTTTTTTATTATTTTTTATTTTTACTTGTTCACAAAATTTAAAAAATAAAACGAAAAACACTAAAATAGCTTTTTTTTTTGGTTTTCAAAATATTATTTTGGTACTATTGACATAAAAGTAACCTACAAATATATTAAAAAAAAAAAAAAAAACCCATTTTAGTATTTTTTATTTTCTTTTTTGGAATTTTGTAAACAACTAAAAAAATATTAAACAAACATTGTTTTTTTAAAAATAAAAATAAAACAAAAAATGTTACCAAATAAGGCTTACATTTTTTTCAAAAAAATTAATCAAACACTATTAGTATAACGGTAACCTACAAATGTCCATCACCAGACCACAAAAAATACATAGCAAAAAGTAAAGTAAAATTCCTTTTATGAGTTTTTTTTTTTTTTGTTTTCAAAAGATTACTTTTATGCCAATAGTACTACAACAATATTTGAAAAAAAAAAATCTATTTTAGTGTTTTTCGTTTTATTTTTTAAAATTTTGTAAACAATTAAAAACAAAAAATATTAAAAAAATACTATTTTTTATTTTTTTAAAAGAAAAAAATAAAAAAATGCTTTTCATTACGTTTATTAACGAAAATTTGAGAAATATACTACATTACTACTTAACTGAAAGTGTAAGAAGCAAAATAGGACAATTAAAAGTACAAAAATCAAAGTAAGACTGTGCCCAAAGTGCATGGTTGATAACTATAATATGTCACTATATGTAATTTTTTTATTTTTGAAAAAAAATAATTGTAATTAGGTAACGTTACAAACCCGTCAGAGCACGGTAATTTTTCTCTCATACTGAACACTTGCATCACGAGAAGACAATGATTTTAAAATATAAAGTGAATTTTAAAATATTTATCACTTTTTTATATGGAAAAATTTTTAACAACTAGATACACACAAACACTTATCTCCAGCTATATAATATAAATAAATTATTCACCAAATAAATAAAATAAATTGACAATAACACAAATTAAAATTACATCGAGTGCAAACTCTGTTGGTATTTAAAGTTTTTGGCTTTCAAGTATTTCTTTCATAAGAATCTCTTTCAAGCCTAAAAATATTTTATAGCATGAACTTTATAAGCCTACAAATGATACTATTATGGGGATATTTAGGTGACTATCTTATAAACTATAAGTTATAAGTCAGTTATAAAAAATTAATTTTTAAATAATTTAAAAAAAATTATATTAGATATAAGTCACTTTTTTATCATCACCTATATATAATTTAAAAAAGTCATAATCATAACTATAAGTTATTAACTAAATAGCAAAACATTTTTAAGTTTTTGAACTTGAAACTTGTCACTTTGCTCATAAGTTTGAATTTATACAATATTAGAATACGCACGTGATATGACCCATGTTTTCTTCATGTTTAATTCTTTATTATTTTTTTTATGTTATCTATGTCTGATATAATGTCAGCTTAGTTTTTTATTGTGAAAGTAGTCTCCTCCACTTGTACATAAGGACAACTTGTATTTATAGGTTCCGGTTTCAAGATTTGAATTTGTTGATACATGGCGAGACCACTGTGCGCTTGTTGAACAACTTGTATTTGTTAATTTGGTTGTGCCTAACATTTCTCTTGAAAATCTAATATTTTTATGTAATCTTTTTGTTATTATTTAAGTTAAAATTATTTTTTATTTTGAATAAATGTTGAAATTTCAATTGTTATTGAAAGTTGATAGAAATAGGTTGATTAATTTTTAAATTTGTAAAAAAAAACTAAAGTAAAAAGGTGGAGTGATAAGATAAAAAAAATTATTAATTTTATAGATTAAATTAATTTTAATATAAACAAATAATTAATAAAATAAAAAATAAACAGAGAGGGTAAAATGAAGAGAGAGAGTAATAAATAATTAGATTTTTTGCCAAAGGGTCGGTCTACGTCGAAAGTCGTCGCCCGTCTCTACGACTATTGTCTTTTGTTAGTTCTACATGCGCAAGCATATATTCACACAGGCATAGAGATAAGAGAGGGGGTGGTGATGATGGTTTCCTGACCCGACTAGAGGCTGTGTTATTAGCCGACCAGCACCTGCTGAACTCGCCCTTCCCATGTCACCTGGCCGTCTCCAGACCAGGTCTCCCTAATTGTTCGTCCCCTTTCCCCCGAGCCGAACGTATACCCGCAACGGCCCATCGGTCGGGTCGGCGCCCGATCGTGTCAATAGAGCCCACCTCTGACACCGGCCACCCTGGCACGCATCAGGGGTGTGGGTGTGGCATGTACTACAACAATCCTCCACTCCTCTAACACCGTTCTGACACACGCCACCTTAGAGTGTAGGGATGACTCACTCAAGTGATCTAACACCGTTTTGACCCTTCAACTAGAGGCCGCCACGTGGAGAGAGTGTCACGCCCCATAACCCGGCCTTTACGGATTTAGGGTACATGATCGGCTAGTAGCAAGGCTACCCAAGGCCGCATTACATTAAACCGGTTGATCACCTGTGCATAATCATTTAAAATGATGCATAATTGCAGAAAATGAAACTTTTATAACTTGAAATATAATTTGTGTCATACATAATAGAGCTGTGCCTAATTCAAAACATAATATACAAAAGTACCTAATCAAGGTCCACAAAAGTTATAGCAATATATATATTATTACAAAATATTAGGTCCAGCCCTCAAACACTATACAAAACATAGGCCCGTGGGCCATAGCTCAAATCCACATATGACCTCGCTCTAGGGCCTCCCTTATTGGCTACCTGAAAATCATTTGAGAAAACGTAAGCTAATGCTTAGTGAATAATAATGATGCATGAGCATGAAAATACCATGGACTAGCAGTTATGTCTAATGTATAAAACAATAGATAAACATTTATGTATTTAAAGCATGAACTTGAAACGTGTAAGCATAGGTTTGAAATCATAGATAGCATAAACATCATATTGCAGCATTTTATTACTTCAAAACATGGTATCATAAAAGAGAGATGCGACATATCTTTGCTCGTGATAAAACTTAACATAACTTGTCATAAACATTTGGACCTATCATTGTTCTCATTCTAAAACATAAGTGTGCTACAACTCGACATTAGAGCTATGCTCCACATCAGTAACCTTAAAGGTCACAAATAGGGCTCTTTAGGTCGTGGGACGTCTCCCGAACATGGCAATAGTTTATTTCACATCTCCTATTGTAAGACCATCGTTGCTAGTTTAAGGTCTTGCTACGAAAGACCTCGAGTTGGCACCATACATTGGAAACTTAGCATCTCTTTCCTTTAAACATTATAGTCCATGATTTTCATTCATAACATAAGTATAACTTGCATGCATTTCAAGGTATGATATTTGTATTGAACATAAACATTGATGCATTGAAAATATATGAAAAACATTGCATGATATGTAAGTGAATTTAAAACATTTGAAAATTAATAGAGTTTTACTCATGGCATATCGTTACTCACCTCTCTCCGATAGGATGGGTGGTAGACAACGTGTTCCAACACAAAATGCACATAGAAGTATGGAAATATCAATACAAGACTCTAAAGTAAGGCAATAACGTAAAACGAGAACATAAGGTTGAGGTTTGAACATGAAAGCCGGAACATCGACTCCTTCATCGCGTCCCAACCACCTCTCAAGGAAGATTTCGCACTCTAGCTTAGTTTCATTTGAAAATAGGCTTAAAGGGCTTTAATTTGATATTTCATAGGCTAAAAACACATTTCGGATGAAGAATTTAGGCCCCATAGAAAATGGGTTAAAATTTTGGAAGAAAAATGTTACTGGCAGAATTTTTAGTCAAATTTAAAATTCAATATCTCCCAAACCACAATGAATTAGAGTACAAATTTTATATGGATACAAAGATCTATGAGTCTACTATCTAATGCTTCAAACGGTGCATCAATCCAAGTTTTCTAGAGAAAGTTATGCCCGTTTTACGAAACAGTGTCTGAGCTGAAAAGTGAAACTGGAGGCTGGACAAAGGTGTCGCCTCCAGAAACAAAGGAGTCACCTCCTGAGCTGAAGAAACGAATTTGAGAATTATCTGGGCAAAAGTGTTGCCTCCGGAGACTAAAGAGTCACCTCCTGAACTAAAGAAACAAATCTAGGAGTTCACTGGGACAAAAGTGTCGGCTCCAAAAATAAAAAGTCGCCTCCCAAGCTAAACGAATGAATCTGGGAGTTCACTAGGACAAGGAGTCGCCTCCAAAAACCAAGGAGTCCACTCCAAAGCTAAATGAATAAGCCTGGGAGTTTACTGGGACAAGGAGTCGCCTCCAAAAATGGAGGAATCCACTCCAAAGCTAAATACTCAGATTTTAACCTGAAAATCTCCAAACCTCACTCAAATCAAAACCAAACTCCATCAAAACTCTCACAAAC
Organism: Euryodendron excelsum; assembly: GCA_033060915.1. Lineage (NCBI taxonomy): Eukaryota > Viridiplantae > Streptophyta > Magnoliopsida > Ericales > Pentaphylacaceae > Euryodendron > Euryodendron excelsum. The sequence goes on along the minus strand of CM065381.1, from coordinate 11,265,668 downwards.
TCTTCCAATGCTTCTAGGGTCCAAAGATTAACCCAAGAAGACCACAATAACATAAAATCAAACACTTTAAACAAGAAAATCGAAGGGATCTAGGGTTTTAGGAACCCAAGCCTTAACTTACATAAGTTGGGAATTTCACATCCCAAACCCTCAAATCTTTCGATGGGGCTTTCAACATTCTATACTTAGCTAATTTGAGACTCAAAAGAGTCACCCACAACAATTTAACAACACACCACACAAAGATAGATACATACACATATACCATTAGAGGAGAAAATGGAACCTTACCTTTCTTCAAGCTTGGTTAAATCTTCTATTGCTTCAAGCTCTTCTTCAAGCTTCTTCCTCCTCTTTCTCTTCTCCTCTTCTCCCTCTCTTCCTTCTCAATCGGCTGAACGTAAGTGAGTTGTTTGTGCACTTATGTGTATAAAAGATGTTACACATGAGAATAATCCCATATGTCTCACCCAAAGGCTTAAGTTACAACATAAGCTCTTATTGGTCATTTTGACCCAAAAGGAGAAATAATTAACATCAAACATTATATATACTAGAAATTCTTATTAGTAGAAATAAATAGAGGTTCGGGATATCACAGAGAGACCACCTACCACCCCCATGCAAGCATACAAGGGGAAAAGTTCGGCCCCTTCGAAGGTACAAAAAACACACAACCCTTGACATCTCTCCCTCCCGCGCTTAAACCTTCTGGAATCTAACTTGAACACCGGAGGGCCTTTAGCTCTCGCTACACCGGTGGGTTTAGTGCAGGAGATCACCGGCCGGTATCACCAGAGTTCATCTCGGACCTGGGGGCAAGCCACCACGAGTTTGCTGCTTCATCAGCTGGCGCCGTCTGTGGGAACGACTTCTCTCGTGGCATTTTATAGTCTTGACTAGATCCGTGATTAGCACCCTCCCTGAAGGAAATCCGATGGCCGATTCCAGTGCAGAGAAGATAGCCACCTTGGAGAAGACGGTGGCTGACATGATGGCCAGCATGCAGCAGCTGGTTCGTCAAAACGCAAAGTTGCTCCAACGAAACCCAGCTCCTCAAGAAGAGATTCCACTAGGGCCCAACCTCCCGGTAAAGGAACATGAGGAGCAGGAGGTCGACAAGGATCTGCCCATTCCCCCCAACGGTAACGAGAACGGCAATGGAGGACGGGTTGAGGACCTTCTCCTCCACCGCAAACCCCCCATTGAAGAAGCACAAACGAGTCACGCCATTCCATCGAGAACAGAGATGGTAGACGTTAAAACAGAGAGCTCCCATGCCTAGGATGAACAACTGAAGGCCATGCAAGCTCAAATGGTCGGAGTTTTAGCCGCGGTGGAAGCTAAAGCTCCCAACGCCGTGGACGCCCTCATTGGCCGAACGGCCTTGCCATTCATGCAGAAGGTGATGGATTACCCACTTCCCCTGAAGTTCAAAATGCCGACTTTGGACTCGTTCGACGGATCTAAAGACCTGGTGGACCATTTGGAGACGTTCAAGGCGCTCATGCATCTGCAGGCAGTGCCGGACGAGATCACGTGTAGAGCATTCCCTGTCACGTTGAACGGTTCGGCATGAACTTGGTTCAACAAAATTAAACCAGCAACGGTCTCCACCTTCAAGGAACTTAGCAAGCTCTTTATGAGCCACTACATCGGAGCCCAACAGCAAAGAAGGCCTGCGGCATACTTGCTGACTGTGAGGCAGAAGAAGGAGGAGACGTTGCAGGAGTATGTGGGAAGGTTCAACCAGGAGACATTATCCATGGACGATATGGACGACAAGGTGGCCGTCACAGCGTTCATAAGCGGCTTGAGAAGTGGGAAGCTCCTCTTCTCCCTATCGAAGAGGCAACCCCAAGACATGGCAGAACTGATGCTCCTAACTCAAAAGCACATGACTGCGGAAGACGCCATGAGCGCCAGACGAGACAATGACGAAGGGAGCGGCTCACGCACGGAGAAGAAGAGGTCAGGTGGAACCTCAAACGATGAGAAGGAGACAAAGGCGAGCAGAACTAGTAACCAGTCGAGGAACTGAGGAGAAGAGAGGCACAAGCATTATCGTGGCCTAGATCAAACGTTCACCCCCCTCACGATGAAGTTGAAGGACGTCCTAATGAAGATCAGAGATGACCCGGACCTGAAATGGCCCAAACCTCTAAAGACGCCCTCGAACATGAGGAACTGAAGGAGATACTATCGGTTCCACCGTGATCATGGCCATGACACGGAGGACTGTATCGACCTGAAGCAGCAGATTGAGGATTTGATCAAACGGGGCAAACTTAGCCGCTATGTGGCCGGCCGAGACCGAACACGGGCAGAACGACGCAGCCCCGCGAGGACAGGGATCACCACCCAACCCATTGGGGAGATAAGGGTCATTGCAGGAGGGTTCGCTAGAGGAGGACAGTCCTCTTCTGCAAGGAAGAAGCATGTTTGGGATTTCCGAACCAAAACGGAAGTAATGCTGGTCGGGATGGCCAACAAGAAGATAAAGTCTGAGGGCCCCGTGATCACCTTCACGAAAAAAGAAGCAGCCGAGCTGCATCAACCCCATGACGACCCCCTGGTTATTTCCGCTGTGGTCTCCAACTTCAAAACTTGGAGAATCTTGGTCGACAGCGGAAGCTCAGCCGACATCCTGTTCCGGGAGGCCTTCGAAAAATGCAGATCGGCCAAGAGAAGTTGAAGCCAGTCAGTTGCCCCCTGGTCAGATTCACTGGAGACCGGGTGGTCCCTCTCGTGTCCATCGCCCTATTAGTCAACCTAGGAGAAGAACCGCACCGGGTAACGAAGATAGTTCACTTTCTGGTCGTGGACTGCCCCTCCGCGTATAACACCATCATCGGCCGAACCGCTCTGAACCAATTTAAAGCAGTGGCTTCCACGTACCACCTCCAGATCAAATTCCAGACCGATATTGGGGTCGGGTGCGCAAGGGGCAACCAGAAGGAAGCGCGAGAGTGCTACATGGCCTCCCTCAAAGGAGAATACAGCAAGGAGACCTTGGTCATTGAAGAGCTTGAGCCTAGGGATGAGGAGGAAGCAAGGAGAGGCGAACAGGCAAAAGAACTGGAAGAAGTCCCAGTCGGGACCCCCGGGCAGGACAGGACAGTGAAGATCGGGGCTACCGCGTCCAAGGAGTTGAAGCAGCAGCTGAGGAGGTTTTTGAGGGATAACGCTGATGTGTTCACTTAGTCTCACGAAGACATGCCCGGGATTGACCCCTGAGTAGCGGCTCATTACTTGAACATTGATCCCGAGGCTAGGCCGGTCAAGCAGAAGCGAAGGAACTTTACGCCGGAAAGGAATGATGTCGTTGCTGAGGAGGCAGAGAAACTGGTGCAGGCAAAGTTCATCAGGGAAGTGCACTACCCCACTTGGCTCTCCAATGTTGTCATGGTGAAGAAGTCCAATGGGAAGTGTCAGATGTGTGTTGACTTCACCGACCTGAACAAAGCATGCCCCAAAGACAGTTTCCCACTACCGACCATCGACCTCCTCGTCAACTCTACTGCAGGGTATGAAATGCTAACCTTTGTAGATGCTTTTTCAGGATATAACCAGATCCGGATAGCGGAGCGCGACCAGGAGCATACGGCCTTCATCACAGATCGAGGGCTCTATTGTTACAACGTCATGCCATTCGGATTAAAGAATGCAGGGACAACATACCAGCGGTTGGTCAACCTCATGTTCAAGTCACAGATTGGTCGTAATGTGGAGGTTTACGTGGATGACATGTTGGTGAAGAGCAAGGAGGCCACCAACCACCTGCGGGACCTAGGGCAAACATTCCAGACACTCCGTAAGTACCAAATGAAGCTCAATCCCGCCAAGTGTGCTTTCGGCGTCACCTCGAGGAAGTTCCTAGGTTTTATGGTCTCACAAAAAGGGATTAAGGCGAACCCAGAAAAGATTCAAGCCATTATCGACATGCAGGCACCCCGAACGACGAAGGACATTCAGCAACTAGCGGGACGTGTTGCAGCTCTGAACAGATTCATCTCTCGGTCCACCGATAAGTGTCTTCCGTTCTTCAAAATTCTGTGCAAGACGTTTGAGTGGAACGAGGAGTGTGAAGCAGCGTTCAGTCAACTCAAACAATATCTTAGCTCAATCCCACTGCTCAGCCGAACTGTCCCTGGGGAAGAATTGTTTCTGTATTTGGCAATGTCGATGACAGTAGTGAGCTTAGCTCTTATCCGAGAAGAAGGGGAGATCCAGAAGCCAGTATACTACACCTGTCGCACCTTGGGTGGAACAGATGAACGGTACCCGAAGATGGAACTCATGGTTCTCGCGCTGGTGACGGCAGCTTGGCACCTGAGGCCCTACTTTCAAGCCCACACGATCGTGGTACTCACTGACCAGCCCCTGAAGAACATCCTACACAAGCCCGAGACGTCAGGACGCCTAGTGAAATGGTCTGTTGAGCTTAGTCAGTTCAACATCCACTACTGATCCTGACTAGCGATCAAAGGGTAGGTTGCTGCAGATTTCATTACAGAATTTACTAACCCGCCCCTTGCCACCCTTGACGTCGACTTCCCTAACAGCCACTGGGTCCTGAACGTTGATGGCTCTTCCACTCATGATTCCGGTGGTGCCGGCGTCGTCCTCGTCACCCCAGATGGCTACAAGATGGAATATGCGCTCCGCTTCAAGTTCCCCACCACTAACAACATGGCAGAATACGAAGCACTCATTGTCGGTCTCAAAATGGCTCGACGAATGGGGGCTGAACAGATAGTGGTGTGAAGCGACTCTCAGCTTGTAGTGGAACAGGTCCAGAGAGAGTATGAAACCAGAGAAGACAACATGAAGCAATACTACCAAGTGGCGAAGAGCCTGGCTAGAAGATTTGCGAAGATACTCTTGGAATGTGTCCCGAGATTGCAGAATGAAGAGGCAAACCGACTGGCCAAAATTGCCTCGACAAATGAGCCTGACCCGAACATCCCGCTTAAGATTCTTGATTCACCGAGCATTCAGAGCCCAAAAGTCGACCAGATCGCACCCGAATCCTTATAGATAAGCCAGATCAGGAATTACTTAGAGAACGGAACCCTGCCTGAAGACCGGAATGAGGCGAAGCGGATTCAATACCGTTCAAGTAGATACCTCATACAGGACGGGATACTATACAAAAGGGGGCACACCATGCCGCTGCTTCGCTGCGCCAATGAGGAAGAGGCAGACTACATAATGCGGGAGGTCCACAAAGGGGTGTGTGGGAACCACTCCAGCACTCGGTCTCTCGCCAAGAAGATTTTACGAACAGCCTATTATTGGCCCACTATGGAAAAAGATGCCCAGGAATTCGTCAAGAAGTGTGACAAGTGCCAACGATTCGCCAACATCCCAAGACTGCCCTCTCGAGAGTTAACCCTGACCCAGACCCCCTAGCCCTTTGCACAGTGGGGGATCGACATCGTGGGACCCCTACCTCTCGGCAAGGGACAGACGAAGTTTGCAGTAGTGGCCATCGATTACTTTACAAAGTGGGCGGAGGCGGAGGTGGAGGCCCTACTGCCGATCACTGAAGAAAAGACGAAGAAATTCTTGTGGCAGAATATCGTGTGCAGGTTCAAAATCCCCAAGGTGGTCATCACGGATAACGAGAAGTAGTTTGAGGGCAGGCAGTTCAACCGGCTGTGCACTGACTTGGGAATAAACCGCCACGCTTCGTCTCCTGAGCATCCTCAAGCCAACAGTCAAGTCGAAGTCACCAACAAGTCCCTCTTGAAGATCATTAAGACGAAATTGGAGAAGGCCAAGGGTTTATGGGCGGGGGAGCTCCCTAATATCCGTTGGGCCTACAGAACAACAGAGAGAGTGTCCACAGGGCAGACACCGTTCTCGCTTACCTTCGGCACCGAAGCCGTCATCCCAGTAGAGATCGGCCTCCCCAGTCCCAGAACGCTGCAGTTCGACCCCGCAACCAATGGCGAAGCAATGAATGTCGACCTAAATTTGTTGAAAGAAAGGAGGCTGCAAATGGCCATGAGGGTGGCTTCCTACCAGCAGAAGATGCGCCAATACCACAACTCCAAAGTCCGACCAAAAGACTTTACAACCGGGGACCTTGTTCTGAAGAGAGTCAATCAGTCTACTAAATATCCCAGAGAGAGCAAGCTCGGACCCAATTGGAAAGGACCTTACTAGGTGATCAGCAGTACTAGGAAGGGGACATACAGGTTGAAGAACTCAGAAAGCAAGGAACTCCCGTACCTATGGCATGCAGAGCACCTAAGAAAGTATTATTCTTGAAAGACTCCTACTTGTAATTCACCAGAATATCAATAAAAACGACTGCTCAGTAATTGTCTACTTGAATCAACATAGAATCTGTCAACTTGAGTGGAAACGATATAAAATTTGCTCGGCCAAATGCCGAATAGAGCTAGAGGGCTTTAATTGGCAATGGCACAGAAATTGAATTTGCTTGGCCAAATACCGAGCAGAGCCAAAGGGCCTCGAGTGGTAATAGCACAGAAATTGAATCTACTCGGCCAAGTGCTGAGCAAAGCCAGAGGACCTTAAGTGGCAATGGCACCGAAATTGAATCTGCTCGGCCAACTGCCGAGCAAAGCCAGAAGGCCCTAAGTGGCAATGGCATAGAAATTGAATCTGCTCAGCCAAATGCCGAGCAGAGCCAGAGGGCCACCTTGAGTGGCAATGGCACAGAAATTGAATCTACTCGGCCAAGTATCGAGCAGAGCCAGAGGGCCTTAAGTGGTAATGGCACCGAAATTGAATCTGCTCGACCAACTACCGAGCAGAGCCAGAGGGCCCTGAGTGGCAATGGCACAGAAATTGAATCTTCTCGGCCAAACGCCGAGCAGAGCCAGAGGGCCTTGAGTGGAAATGGCACATAAATTGAATCTGCTCGACCAAGTGTCGAGCAGAGCCAGAGGGCCTTAAGTGGCAATGGCATCGAAATTGAATCTGCTCGGCCAACTGCCGAGCAGATCCAGAGGGCCTTCAGTGGCAATGGCATCGAACCCGCTCGGCCAAGTGCCGAGCAAAGCCAGATGTAGGACCTGTTCAGTTATAGTTGCCGGTCAAGTCCTCGTTAGAGCTTACAGGCATTCTACAAGTCTCTCCAGTCAAATGCTCAAAAAATATAGTAAGCACAGAGTATAAGAACAAAATGTAGTTTCATTGATGTAATGAGATGTACAAAGGCAGAACAACCCTTACAAAAAAAAAAAACAACAACAAAAAGAAAAGCAGAAAGACAACTATCAAAGCAAAACAGTGGGGCCCAAACCGCATTCACGCCTGAGCGTTCTCGACAGTTTGTCCCTCAGCGTCGGCGCGCTAAGCATCCCCGACCTGGTCACCCGCAGTGGCTTCTAGCTGAGCCTCTGTGGTCTGGCCTTCTCTAGCAGTATTCGTTTGGGCCCTTTCTTCGACCATCTGGTCAGCAGCGTCCTGGCCATCCACAGGCGTGACTCCGTCAAAGGGGTCCAAACCCTAGAAGTCCGACTCCAGATATTTCTTGGATACCTGCTTCCAAGCCGTCTCGAAGCCCAAGAGAAAAGTGGGCTCTAACAAAGCCTGGAAGTCATCCTTTTTCTTGAACTCCTGAACAGCCTCAGCCATTACGTTATTGAGCTCCTCGCCGTGGGCTTCTACAGTCTTCTCCAGCTCGTGCTTTTTGGCCTCTTCGGCCGAGAAGCTCAGCAGTAGCTTGTTGGCCCGAGCCAAATGGAGCTCCTCCAGAGCTGAATCCCTTTCTGCATGGGCGGCTGAGACATCGCCCTTCAGCGATTGGACCTCCTGGATGAGCGCTGCGCTGGCTGTCTTCTCCTCCTAGAGGGCTTTTTTCGAAGTTCCCAGGCGGTGGCCCAACACCATGACCCTGGCAAGAGACTGAAAACCGAACGATTAGAACTTAATAGATTACACAAAGGTTAATGAAGAACGGAATGATGACTGTACAGAAGCTCATCTTAAACAAATCGTGGTTGGCATCCCTGACCAGCCGCGAGTTGGGATGTTTGCTCAGCCTCGTTATGTCCGAGGGCCTTACCGCCTCTGCTACCCTCTCCCAGGCCACGTCCGAGCCATCAATGACATTAGTCGGGACAGAAGCAGCTGGACTGGCTCAAGCCTAGGAGTCTGCCGAAATGACCGTTCCGCGTCTCGGCTGGGATCCCTCCGAATACCCTGGAGGAGGCCTAACGACCACGGACACTTGGCCCTTCCCCTTCTTGAGGGACGCCTTCTTCTGAGGAGAAGGGGGAGGAGGGAGTTTTTCGGTAGCCTCGGCAGTCTTTTGGCGCTTCGACCCTGAAGCGCCCGCAGCCGCCGCCCTCTTCCTAGCCAGGTAGTTGATGTCGAAGCTCATCACGTTCGGCTCAGAAGTTGGCTAGGATGCTTAGGAACTAGGTTGGACCTCTGTAGTGTCGGCCTGGGTAACCACAGCAGACGGACGATCTGCAAAGAATGGTCAGAAATGTTAGAGAACGACCAACCTAACAAAAATAAAAACGTACTCACTCCTCTCACGTTTTGCAGTCAAGGCCTCTCTGCTCGGTTCGGGCCCTAAGAGGTATTGAGCAAGCGCCTCGATAGTCACCAAGTCTTTGGCGTTCCGAAATTCGTACTCTTTGACTGCCTCTATGGCTGCCTTATGCTCGGCAGACAGAAGGGGCTTTACCCGACCTGACACCAATAGGACATCTAAGTCAGAATGGGTGACATATGCAAAAATATAACTCAAAAGGGGGGGAAGAAAACTCAGGGAAATTATCATACCCTTCTTACTCGGGTAACCCCATTGCCTGGGGATCCGAGCAGAGAAGTCTGTCTCCCAGGGGCAGAACTCCCAGCCCTCTCCGCTAATGAAGAAGAACCGGTCCTTCCAGTTCTTGTGTGAAGAAGGAAGCTCGCCGACCAGATCGAGCCCTGTCGACCGACCTGAGAAATACCAGTACCCCTTCCCACGCTCGGCCGGCCTGTAGCAATACGAGAACTCCTCTAGCGTCACGTTCCTACCGTGGACGATTTGCCAGAGGATCATACAGCCCGCCATGATCCACCAGGCGTTCGGCGAGAGCTGCCCAGGGGAGAGGCGCAGCCTCTGTAGAATCTCCCTAACCGGCCGAGGGAACGGCACACGAAGACCCCCAGCTAGTGTACCCTCAAAGATCGCTATCTCCCCCTCCTTAGGCTAACACGCCCAATTCCTAGGGTTGGGAACTCGGCATCTTACCCCTTTTGGGATCTAGTACACCCACAGAAGGGTAGCAACCTTCTCCCTATCGAGAGAGGAAGAAACCTCACCATTTCGTACTCGGGGTCATCCTCTTCCTCCCCTTCTCCCAGCCCGACCTCCATGGCACGGGCAGCAACCTCAACGGGTTGGTCCCGTTCTTCCCCAACTCTAGAGTGAGCGACCCCAGCCTCCCCCAAATCGGGAACTCCTTGGGACCCCCCGGAGTCCCCCACAGAGGCCCCTTCCTAGGTCCGACCCCTCTCGACTTGGTACCCATTAGAACCGATTTCTTCTGAGTCTGAACTAACCCCCTCCGGGTTTGACATAGTCCCGAGGGGCCTACAGCCCTCAATCCTATCAAATACTGGCTTAAACAACTCACACAAATCTCCAAGGATGGATTCTAAGAATTTCGGCCTGTCGACAAATCTCGAAAGGTCGGGAATCTGGCCCATTTCCCTCAAAAATGGACACGCAGCGAGTAATAAACCAGTACATACAACCAGAGGGCGAAGCTTACTGCAGTTCGAAGCACCGGTGGCGAGTTCTGAAGCAAGCCGGCTGCTTAACTCGAGAAATGGCACCCTTTAACTGGCCGGAGACGACGGGGACGACGACGATGGCGTAGGGGACGGCGAAGTAAGTTTTGTTTCTCTCTTTCTCTCTCTGCGTATTTGGTAAAAAGTGGTGAGGGCGAAAATGGGGGGCAACCGCTTTACAAAACTCCCCCCACTCTTTTGAAATCAACGGCCCAGATGGCGTGCGGTAATGGGACATCAACAGCTAAAAAATGACCCGTCTTTTCGACTACTGACGACCAATCCTTCGCTGCCACGTGGGGGTAGGTGAAGCGACGCGACTGCACCCGTCGTTATTGCGTTGCCCCCACCTTAAATGAGTTCCGTATTTCATGGTCGTGCCGTCCCGTGGAATTCCTCTAGCCCTGAGCAGATAGCCAGATGAATTGGGGGCATCTGGTGATGATGGTTTCCTGACCCGACCAAAGGCCGTGTTATTAGCCGACCGGCACCTGCTGGACTCGCCCTTCCCATGTCACCGGGCCGTCTCCCGACTAGGTCTCCCCAATTGTTCGTCCCCTTTCCCCCGAACCGAATGTATACCCGCAACGGCCCACCGGTCGGGTCGGCGCCCAACCGTGTCAATAGGGCCCACCTCTGACACCGGCCACCCTAGCACGCATCAGGGGCGTGGGTGTGGCGTGTACTTGCAACAATCCCCCACTCCTCTGACACCGTTCTGACACACGCCACCTTGGAGTGTAGGGATGACTCACTCGAGTGTTCTGACACCGTTCTGACTCTCCAATCAAAGGCCGCCATATGGAGAGACCACCTACCACCCCCATGCAAGCATACAAGGGGAAAAGTTTGGCCCTTTCGAAGGCACGAAAAACACACAACCCTTGACATCTCTCCCTCCCGCGCTTAAACCTTCTGGAATCTAACTTGAACACCGGAGGGCCTTTGGCTCCCGCTACACCGGTGGATTTAGTGCAGGAGATCACTAGCCGGTATCACCAGAGTTCATCTCGGACTTGGGGGCAAGCCACCACGAGTTTGCTGCATCATCAGAGGGTATGGAAAGAAGGGAAGCAGAGTTTGTAGACACAAGTTTCTACCAAGCCAGACGGCCGAGAGGAAGTATGAATAACAGGTTTCTTCACCAAGCATCAATGGAAGGAAGTGAGAGAGTGATGAGAGAGAAAAGGCTTTACGAAGCATCGCTGAGTGGGAATGTTGAGTCCTTGAACGAGTTGATGCAAGAAGATGGACTCACTCTGGCCCGAGTTTCAGTTACTAGCTTCAATGAGACTCCTTTACACGTAGCTGCCATGCTGGGTCATGTGGAATTTGCAAAAGCTCTACTGAGTCACAAGCAAGACTTGGCGTCCGAGTTAGACTCACAAGGCCAATCACCTCTTCACTTAGCCTCTGCAAATGGGTATGTTGAGATGGTAAAGGTGTTGTTAATGGCCGATCCTCATGTCTGTCTCGTGTGTGATGCAGACGGGAGGACTCCTCTTCATCTAGCTGCCATGAAAGGCCGAGTCGATGTTATAACCGAGTTGGTTCGGGTGCGACCAAAGGTGACTCAGTACAGGTTAGACCAAGGTGAGACTGTTCTGCACTTGTGCGTGGTCTATAATCGTTTGGAAGCTTTGAAGGTGTTGACAGGAGAGGTGAGCAGGATTGAGTATTGTGTAAATGTCAAAGATGTGATGGCAACACCATTTTGCATATTGCTACCACCCTCGAGCAAGTGGAGGTAATGTTTTTTAATGGTATAATTTGATTTTACCATGGGTAGTATATCATTGAGTAGTGTTTCGAAATGTACGTTTTAATTGGATTTTAGTGGATTTCAAATTTTTTCATGGATTACTTTGACCAAATTTCTTGAAGAAAAAAAAAATTGGTTTGACCTATAGCATAAGTTTTCCACACCCTTAATCGCATAATTCAAAAAAATAAACATTTATACTTGAATATGATCGGACAAGCAGCCAATTGTGTAGAATTTTTGTATAAAATTCTACATCAAAATAATGTGACAATGGCAATTTTGTAATAAACAAGTATCTTAGTGGGTTATTTATTTTAAAATGATAGGCTCATAACTTAGTTACATCATTCTGATGATAAATTTTGTATGAATTTTCTGGTTGTATAGCCATATCTTGAAGTAGTTACAATTTTTTTTTTTTCGGGTTATGCCGCCAGAGATATCAAAGCCGGTATACACGCGCACCTTGAATAATTTACTTCTTAATCTAATAAAAGACAAGTCATTCACCAAGACTAGAGTATTCACTATAAATAAATTTCTTGCGGCCTGACCAAATTCAAACCGACCAAGTTCAAACTCTGGGCTAGCTTACTTCATGTTCTAATGCTTGTATTGATATGTACTGCAGACCATAAAATACTTCCTGAGAAGAACAGGGGTAAAAGTTAATGCATTGAATGGAAACGGTATCACGGCTTTGGATATCATACGACATATGCCAAGAGATTTAAAAGCCATGGAAATCCGTGAATTGGTCTTGGAATCTGGAGGTCTCGAGGCCAAAAAGATACCTGCGCTGGCACGCGACACCCATCGAGCATGTGGAGAAGATGATCAGAGTGTGATATCCCCGGCAACAGAGCAACGGCAACCCGTAGCTCCGGCTCCATTAGCAGCAGCCACACAGGCAACAACAGTAGCAAAACCACCCTCACGAGTCAACAGCATGTTGAATCACTTGAAGAAGCAAGATTACTGGTTGAAGAACAAACGCGATACCCTAATGGTACTAGCAACTGTAATCGCGGCAATGGCTTATCAAGCCGGGCTTAATCCACCTGCTGGTGTTTGGCAAGACGATAAATCAGATCCCAAAAATGGGAATGAATATATCGCTGGAACATCCATTATGGCTGACTACTATCTAACCGGGTACTTCCGGTTTTGGATTGCAAACACGGTGTCTTTTGTTATTTCTCTAAGCATAATCCTTTTGCTTGTAAGTGGATTGCCACTGAAGAAAAGAATTTTCATGTGGACTCTAATGGCTGCAATGTGGGTGACAATAACGTCTATGGCACTCACGTATCCTTATTCAATGGCAGCCATTGCGCCAAACCATGAGTGGGATAAGATCACAAATATGGTCTTGGCATTGGTGCTGGTATGGATTGCCCTAATTGGCATTATTTTCCTTGGCCACACTTGCCGCTTCATCATCTGGATCATCAGGAAGGTGCGCAAATGCAGAAGAAAGAACAATAAGAGAAATGCGATTGAGGCTCAGGGGCAAGGTCAAGCTTGAATGTGTATCTTTAGTTGATTCCATAGTTGTTAGATTCTATTGAAAATAAGTTACGCCGCTCTCGATTATCTTAATCTTTTTCTAGCGGAAAAATAAATCCCCATGGAGTTCCCCACAGACAAGGGGATACAAGTTGCCCTAGTACTAGTTTAAAGTTCTAGATGATTTGGTTGTTTATAGACTCTCCATTGTATCTATATCGTACTATCTTGGTGTATTTCAGCTGGTTTCTTCGACTTGATCTTTTCGCATATGATTAGATAATTAAACAACCTTGAATACCAACTCCAGGTTTTGAATAAACAAAACTCAGATAAACTCATCAAAATGGTTTCATGCATGCATCCTTTATTAGATATATATAATATTGATCACCGACTGCAGGTATTGATATAAACAAAACTCAATGAAAGTATTTTGGGTAGAACTAATATTTACCACTATAATAACGACATGATTCCAAAGTTTGAATTTTCTGCCCATTGCAGCGGTTCAAGCTCTGTGCACTACCAACTCAATGTTTTCAAGTTTAATGCAGACAATAGATAGCATAAACTCTTGCAACATGCAATGCAAAATATCATTAATTTGCAGCTTTGAAGTCTACACTTACAAAGCTTGATATAATTTGCTCCATACATTGTATGGGGCAAGGCCTGTCACTTGAGTTGAATTAGACTTTAGTTAAGCACACAACGTTCTGGTTTCTTTAGCTGTTGTTAATGTACCACTGATGTAACTTTTTAAACTGTACAATGATTTTCCTCTCTCTTTTCCCCTCTTTGTATTGCACTAAATGCTTCCTGTCCGATCATTTCAAATTCCCTCCTTTTTTTTCATGTTTTTGATTGGATCTGTTATGTATATATCGTGGCATATGAACCAACAGCAAACTGTGTTGGAGCTCCTTGGTGTTGTGGTTGAGATTCATACTCTCAAGTTGTCTAATATGGATGCATTTGACTAGCTTTGGCCCCTGTTCGAAACTTCTTTCTTAGGTTTTAACAAGAAGAGAAGAACATAATCTGTTCATTTCTCGAGGGTTGAGTGCTCCTTCCCCCTTCCGTCCTCTTTTTGGAAAGGAAGACAGCTAGGTTCTGAAAGTCTTTCATACTAGACAAACTGCCTTTCTTGCTACTGTCAAGAAGGTCTTTGTACTCAGTACCATTCAGGGTCTTGCAAATCTTGTTTATTCTGGTATATATCACTTGTTTGCAACTCCTGAATGTCCTCAATTTGATTCTAGTTGGGACATATACAGTTTTACTCTTGTAGGAAAGTGTCTTCTCTTATGGGTATTTATGCAACATTTTTTAGTTCTTGATTCTGGTGCCATTTCGTTCATTGACTGACGGTTGATGTTTGCTGGAAGCTGTTCATTTCGGGTTTACTTGTGCATTGTATACATGTTTGGAAATTTTTACATAAAATCTAATTACATTATATATATCATAAAGTTAATTACATTTATAATTTTAGAGTGCTGTGAGAGTAATTTGTGATAGATTATTAGGAAAGACACGTGATTTTATATCTTTGTCACTCAAAAAAGGTAATATATTTTTCATATGCAAATTTTTTTATCTTTTATGTCAAACGAAAATTAATAGAAAGTTGACACTGCAACAAATTAGAAGTGTAAGTATTTAATTGTTACAAATAAAAATGAAGGTCCTAAAGTGAGATATGGTGTAAAGTAAAAGAATTCAAAGTGTAATTAACCCTACTTCAAAATAATGTGCTGAAAACGCTCCCTAAAAGCTAGTTTTTCAATTTTATTGAACCACGAAGGAATCATCATGACCTCTTGCATTGTCAATTTTTGCATAACGCATATATTAATATTATGTTTGGAATTCAAATTTATTAAGAGAAAAGAAAAAAAAAGATAAAAAAAAATGAACAAAATAAAATATTTTTAATCCTTACTTATTTTATTTTTATGATTTCTTATCTTTGACCTTTTCTAACAGCCAAACATACCATATAATTTTATACCCTTGTTCTTTTCTTTTTTTTCTCCCCAAATTCTTGATCCACGAAAACGATATTCTTTCGTTGTGGAAATTTTTTTTTTTTTTTTTTTTGTTTCCCCGTTGCTAGGCCTTCGTCGTTGTGCAATTTGCTTGGTGCTTTCTCAATCTGTGTTATAGCTGTGTAGCACAAGTAGAAAAGTGCCGAGAAAATTCCACTAACGAATATGTCATTTTCCTTGTACACAAACTAGTGGGAAAATTGGCAGTGCGAGCTCTGGATTATGATTTCCTCTGTCAATCATTAAGTTATCCGATCCCAAACTTGTGGACGATACACAAAGCTAGTCCTATATACTTGGACGAGGATGAAACTTGGGTGATGAAAGAGAAGAGAAAATTCTACTAATTCTTCAAGTTTCTTCACCAACCATCAATGAAAGGAAGTGAGAGGGTGATGAGAGAGAAGAAGCTTTACGAAGCATCACTGAGCGGGAGTGTTGAGTCGTTCAACGAGTTGATGCAAGAAGATGGACTCACTCTGGCCCGAGTTTCAGTTACTAACTTCAATAAGACTCCTTTACACGTAGCTGCCATGCTGGGTCATGTGGAATTTGCAAAAGCTCTACTGAGTCACAAGCAAGACTTGGCGTCCGAGTTAGACTCACAAGGCCAATCACCTCTTCACTTGGCCTCTGCAAATGGGTATGTTGAGATGGTAAAGGTGTTGTTAATGGCCGATCCTCATGTCTGTCTCGTGTGTGATGCAGACGGGAGGACTCCTCTTCATCTAGCTGCCATGAAAGGCCGAGTCGATGTTATAACCGAGCTAGTTCGGGTGCGACCAGAGGTGACTCAGTACAGGTTAGACCGAGGTGAGACTGTTCTACACTTGTGCGTGGTCTATAATCGTTTGGAAGCTTTGAAGGTGTTGGCAGGAGAGGTGAGCAGGATTAAGGATTGTGTAAATGTCAAAGATGATGATGGCAACACCATTTTGCATATTGCTACCACCCTCAAGCAAGTGGAGGTAATGCTTTTGTATGCTTTAATCTGATTGTACCCAGTACCATGGGTACATTGGGTAGTGTTTCGTATTGTACGTTTAATTGGATTGTATGGTCAAAGTAGTTTTCTTGGTTCTGAAAGTAGTATTTCTTGAAGAAAAAAAAAATGCAAGTTTGAGAAGCAAGAAATGTATTTTATAATCTCATAGTCCTAGTGTAAATGACATGCATTAACTAAACTAGAGAGGAGATTAGTTGACACCTTGTATATAAGTTGGTCTTGATATCCTGAATGCATAAGCGGCATAACCAAACAAAAAAAAAAATCATTTATACTTAATTATGATCTGACGAGCAACCAATTGTAGCCTAAATTAAAGTAAAGTAGTTATATATATATATATATATTTTTTTTTTTTGGTTATGAGGTAAAAGGTATCCGGGTCGGTTTGTGTGCACACCTAAATTAAAGTAAAGTAGTTATATATATATATATTTTGGTTATGAGGTAAGAAGTATTCAGGTCAGTTTATGTGTGCACTTAAATTAAAGTAAAGTAGTTATATATATATATATTTTGGTTTTAAATTAAGGAGTATCTGGGTTCACACCTTGAATAATTTCTTTTTTTGTTTAGTCAAAGACAAGTGATTTATATTAGGACTAAGCAATTCACGATAAATAAATATCTTAGTTCAATAAGGTTACCAAGTTTCGAACTCGCTTCCCTTACATTAAAGTAGTATATATATAGTTTTACTTCATCTTCCATTGCTTATATTGAGTTGTACCGTGTACGTGCAGACCATAAAATATTTGCTGAGAAGAACTGGGGTAAAAGTGAATGAATTGAATGGAAATGGTATCACAGCTTTGGATATCATACAACATATGCCAAGAGATTTAAAGGCCATGGAAATCCGAGACTTGGTCATGGCAGCTGGGGGTCTCAAGACCAAAAACATACCTGCGATGGCAAGCGACACCCACCGACCGTGGGGAGAAGATGAGCGGAGTGTAATATCACCGGCAGTAGCACCGGCGCCATTAGCAGCCACACCGGCAACACCCACAGTTAACACCATGTTGAATCCCTTGAAGCAGCAAGATAACTGGTTGAAGAACAAACGCGAAACCTTATTGGTAGTAGCAACAGTAATAGCGGCCATGGCTTATCAAGCCGGGCTTAGCCCGCCTGGCGGTGTCTGGCAAGACGATAAACCGGACCCAACGGACAGTAAGAAATTCGAACACATCGCCGGAACTTCGGTCATGGCCGACAAGTATCCCCACGGCTACCTCCGGTTTTGGATTGCAAACACGGTTTCTTTCGTTGCTTCTCTGAGCATAATCCTTTTGTTAGTAAGTGGGTTACCGTTGAAAAAAAGAATTTTCATGTGGATTCTAACGGCCGCTGTGTGGGTGACAATAACGTCTATGGCATCCACATATGTTTCTTCAATGGCGGCCATTGCGCCAGACAAGCAGTGGGGGAAGATCTCGGCTGTGATTGGAGCAGTGGTTTTAGTATGGGACGGCCTGATTCTCATCATCTTCCTTGGCCACACTTGCCGCTTTATCATCTGGATCATCAGGAAGGTGCGCAAATGCAGAAGAAAGAATAAGAGAAATACGAACGAGGAGGAGGCTCCTCAGGGCCAAGGTCAAGCTTGAATTAATGTGTATCTTTTAGTAGCTATTAGATTTTATTAAAAATAAGTTACGCCTCTCTCTGTCAGCTTAATCTTTTCGAGCAGAAAAATAAATCTCCATGGAGTGCCCCACAGATAAGGGGGATACAAGTTGCCCCACTAGTTTTAAAAGTTCTATTTATATATAGATGATTTGGTCGTTCATTGACTCTCCATTGTATCTATATCGTACTATTTTGGAGTATATTTCAGTTGGTTAATTTCTTTGACTTCTTTTGCATATGATATTATATATAGTAGAGCTTGGAGATAATTTGGATCATTGGAAGGCTTGTCGACCTTTCATACTTGACTTTCTTATAATTGGGATCTATCTATTTCTTTGATCGAGCTAATGAAATGATAGATGGTCACCTGACTTTCGTTATTGAGAGGCTTTATGCTGGATGTTCTATGGTACCGATGACATTAGCTGAGGCCTATCGGGTATTGACCAGCATCAGTCTACTATTTTGTAACTATTAATTTCATGTATTTATGATTACATAATTAAACAACCTTCAATACCAACTCTAGGTTTCGAATAAACAAAACTTAGTTAAACTCGATACCGTTACAAACTTGGAATCACTGGAGTGGCTGCTTCATCCTACTATGGCTTAATTTTCAAGGAAAATCCTCTCTCTATTCTTGGTTTCTTTAACTGTTGTTAATGTACCATTGATGTAAGTTTCTAAACTGTACAATGATTTTCCTCCCTTTTGTTCCCTCTCTTGTGATGTGTATTATAAGTTTGATTATTGTACAAGTTTATGAAGTAACATGTATATATATTATATGTTTTATGTATGGTTATCATATATATTTTATACCACAGAGGAAGTCAGGATTTTATATGAAGGGAGACAAGTCAAAATGGAGACCACCGACAGTATCAAGTATATAGACTCTAAACGAAATGAAAGAACTCTGTTTTTAGCCCTATTTGTAATGCATTGTTTGTTCAGATTAGTCAAGCCCAAACTTTGAAACAATCTCTAGAAATAGGGTGTACTTTAAAGCTGGCTACTATAACTTTTAGGCTCAAATTTTGCCTAGAACTTGCGTCAATACCGCTAATTATTCAATTCAACTAAACAAACCACTGTCTGAATTACTTTGGATCGGTTAAGTGAATCTATTTTCACCAATTGCCTCTATTATAATTTGAGTAATGTTATACAATTAAAAAATTCATATAGAATTTATCATCAGAATGATGTGGTTAAATTGTGAGTCTATCACTTTAAAATAAAGAATTCACCAAGATATTTGTTTATTACAAAACTGTCATTGTCACGTCATTTTAGTATAAAATTTTATACAAAAATTCTAAAAGAATAGCATTTTCTTTATAATTTAGAAGCCATATTCTCAGTTAATGCAATCAAGTCATTTCTTATTGACTCGACCCATTTCTCTTGGCCATAGGCCTTCCTCTTATTTCACTTACCACCTCAGCATAGTTTTTTTTTTTTGCTAACCGAGTATCCGAGCCAACTTGCGTACACTTTAACTAATTCTGGAATCTGTGCAATCTCCGTCCCGCAAACTAGGTAATTACTGAACTAAAAACTATTAGAGTAGCTCCACATAATTGATAGCACCTAAAAGGTTTTACGAACTGTTGGTACCACCATCGAATGCTATATGGGCGGGGGTAGTGGTGGTGGCGGTGCCGCGGCCACCCTCGTGAGGCAACAGCATGTTGAGGCACTTGAAGCTTTTGCATCCTAGATCATGGTTGGGATTGATCTCCATTGTTTTCCACTGCAGACTTACAGCTTTGTCATACGGGTCATCAGGAACTGGAGAAAGAACAGGCTTGCAAGGGAATATAACTGAGGGTGGCGAAGGCCGGAGAGGGCCAAAGCAGGGGAGAGGAGCAAAGTGATCATGTCTGAATGCATGTCTTCAGTCAAGCCAACAAGTATCATATTCAGCTTTTGCATCCTAGATCATGGTTGTAAGTGACAATTGTTTGGTTACGGTTCCCTTTTGTTTTTGGCATTCTTGAAAATAAAAATATGACCATCAAAATAATATCATTTTTATTTTTCATTTTTGTATAAAAACGATTCCGGAAACCCATAAAATACTTTTTCCTTGATTCTTAAAATGGGTGTGTTTTATGGAAAATTCTCGGAAAATAAGTTATGAAACTGGTTTACCGAAACACGGTTTAAGCAAAAACAATTTCCGAAACTGGTATACCTAATGCAATCAGGTAAATTTCAAAAAACAAAATAAAAACAAAAACCGAAACCACATCCAAGCAGATATTTAGCCATTAAACTTGTAAGAATCCAAACCAACGGAACTTTAAGACACAGAAGATCGAAGTGGAGGATGTATATATATTATGGAGCAAGCAAGAGCGTGGAGCACAGAAGATGCATTTGAAAGTGGAATCTGAAGTGAAAACTAGAAAGCAATACAGAAACAGTTAAAAGTGGAATTTGAGAGAAATAGATAACCAATTCACTTTTGTTACAGAGATCAAGAAACAACAGAATGAAAACAGAGATATCTGGGAGGTAAATTGGAAGCTGTTTGCAACAAAAAACAAGCTCTATTCTCTTTTGGCAAGAGATGATCAATGCAATGTTCCAAGGACCCAAAAAAACCGATGCACGCTAACAAAAGATATGCATTTACAATGAGCAAAACCATGTGCCATTACCATATATTGCACCAACACATAATTGGTTCACCATGTTTGACATAAACACAAGCTAAATCTTGCTGAGCCTCTAGAATGATCCAGTGTGAATTCCATTCAAAACCCATCTCCAAGTATCTATTCAATGTCTGCTGAGTCTGAACTGACTTGATCCAGTTTCATAACTAATTACAATGTTATAACCACCATGCACTAAAAGATGGTGATCACTTTCCAAAATTCCCCCCCTTTTGAATGCAAAGGCAGCCTGCTATGTTCAGGACAACCTGATAGTTTCATTCGGGAAGATAATGTTTGGGTTCCGAATATGCGGATTAAGCTTAGCCAAGTCCTTCCATTTAGCCCCCGTGCCATGAACACGTGCAGAGATGCTCCATAATGTATCACCAGGCTGGACGGTGGTTGTTGCAGCAGAAGTAGATTTGGCAACAGCCTTTGACTTCATAAATGGATGCTTGTTGCTCTTTCCCATTCCATTAGCAACCAACCAACGGGACCCAGACTGTTGTTGAGCTGTGGATCCCCAAATCTTCTTTTTCCCAGGCTCAGGTTTCAGGCCCGCAACATGAACTTCAGTGATTTTGAACTGAGGAATGCCTTCCTCTTCATGAATTTCCTCTTCTTTGGGCTCCTCCTTTATTTCCTCCTTTTTGGCAGGTTCAGATTCATCATCCTCTTCGTTATTGTTCCTTATCTCTGAAACAGGGATGTATATTTTGGGTTTTGGAGGGACAAACACCCTTTCCACTTGAATAAGAGCAAGCATTGGTGTACCAACTGGTTCATAGTTTCGCAAAGGATCACGCAGCTGCACCATTAGTGCTACTGTGAAGTTGTTCCCCAACAAACCACACTTTCTACCAGTGACGTTGCCCCGTCTTTTCTCCCCTTTTGACCTTCCACGAATCAAGTCTGTGCGGCTAGCATTATGGGCTGCAAGAATTTTAGAAGTTCGCTCACTAATTTGATCTTCATCATCAATTTCACCAGAATCCAGCCTCATCCATTCATCAAGTGTTAGTGATAGGCCCATTAATCCATCAATGTCATCACTGCTGTCTTTAATGTCCAACAGTTGCAATCCACCAGCTCCCTCCAAACCTAAGGACCCACCAATGCTTACCCTCTTCCCTTCAAAAGCCGAGATTTCACCAATAGACTGCGGGCTGATGTTTGAAGGTGCATCATCATCATCTGACATGCCAGACTGTATTCTCAACCCCTCAATTGAGAGGGCTTCAATCTTATCCATTGCCAAAGGAGCAAGATCTTCCAGTGATACATATTCTGAGTCCATCCCCTTGCCAACTGAACTCGAATCAACCTTACTTGACCTAAGTCCAGATGATTTTCCTTTAACTCTCTTTTGCCCGCCATCTATATTTTGTCCAGTCCCTGATTCATGCTGCAATAGAACTTGCCTGCAAGAAGAGTTCAAATAAATACCGCTCCTGCAAGTCTGGAATGCTTGAGATAAGGAAAGGATAGTGCTTCAAACACCACAAAACAATACTTAAAAACTGAGTCACAAACCTCTCAGGTGCTTCCATACTGGGCGCAGCTTCCCATGCTATTTGTTGCATTGTCATCCCAGTTATATCTTCCAATGGCATTAACTTATTTGCCTGCATGGAGAGCTTTTCAATTCCAACAGATGCCAAACGCTGTAATATCTCCATTATATTAGAACCCATCTCTGCAGGCACCACAACTGGACTAGAAACTTGCATAATCAAATTACCACCATTTTTAGCAGTCCTGAAAAGTTCAGGATTCATAGACCGCAAAAACCCTCCGTTATTGGTCTGAACAAATGGACCTAAGCCATCTCCAAGGGGAGGCAACTGGACATGCTCCTCTGGAGAGAGATCAATGGGACTTCCAAAGCCACTAGAGCTGTTAGGTGGAGAACACTGAAAAGCCTTCTCATTTAACCCCCACTCTCGCATTAAAGCTTCAGTCTCCAAGTCTTCCAACATTGAGGCACTAGTTCTACTTCTCACTGCCTGAGTTGCTAAACTAAGCTTCTCATCTGCAGCTTGAAGCATTGGAGATAGATTGACGTCCTTATTAAAGGTCTCCCATCCAGATCTAGTTGGAGCTTCATAACCTAGTTCTGCTCCATTCCCATCTTCAATATCAAAATTGAATAAGGAGCATCCTGCAGCTAGGGTATCCTTCTCAAATTGTCTCAACAGACGCTCTCGTGGGGACTCAGGCTCACTTTCAGAACTCAAACCAAATGGACTATGCTCTATCCCCAGCATGTCTAAGAACTCACTAGCTACGGAGTTGGTAACATCATCCAAGCTGAGTGACTTTCCCTTCCTCATTGTTTTATAATTTGATTTAACCTTCACAGAAATTTTTCGATCTGGAGTTTCAATCTCACTTTCTTGAGAATCCACTCCTATTGCCACATCTGACATGTTATTCAGAGCTGACTCCAGATCTTTCATGAGTGATTCTTTAGTGCATATGTCATTCTCTTTGGAAATGCAGTTACTTACAACAAGCTTGTCTTTATGACTACCAAATTCCTCAACCCAGGTATGAAGCTTGGTGTCCTCTTCAAGGGCTATCCCAACAGCGGTGTCAATTTTCGGAAGGTCATAACTCTCTATTGCAGAACCATCAGCAGCCTTTAAGGTACCCTCTTCTGATTTTACCATTTCCTTTGAGGACAATTCTATCCCATGCTCTATGACTGAAAACTCACCATCTTCACACTCATTTTCAGCATTCTCCTTAACAGAATCAGACAAGTAGGAGTTTGGTTTGAAGGGCTCAAGTGATTCAGAGGAAACATCAAGCTCGGGTTCACGATCAACTCCAGTATGTAATTTCTCTTCCTCGTATTTCTGATAGAGTATATTTACCGAATTGGAAAGTTCTGACCTTGATATTGGAAAAACCTCATGAAGATCCTTTATTTCATCCACAGGATGAGATGAGGTAGAAGATCTAGCAGGAAGGCTTCCAGCATGCTGGATCGTACCCCTACAATCACTTTGATCAATTTTTGCCACAGGTTTGACCACACTTGTATTATTCCGCTTCAAACTAAAGACCTCTGGAACATCTCTGTTAGCAGCAGGAGCAAAAGAATTAGTCCCAATTATCGTATACCCAAAACTGACGTTCATATTTGCACCTTTAGCCATGCCTGATAGCTTGAAACTAGTCGTCCACTTTCCGGAGCTCTTCTCTTCCTCAAGCTCCTCCAAAGTAAGAGGAAGCAACCTTGTGAGATCAATCCGATGCTTTCCCAAATCAAGCTCAGGAGCACCAAACACTGCTGCATATAACAAAAAATGCTTTGCCTCGTACTTTGCTGAATGGTGGGGGCCATTTCTACTACCATAAACGGAGCATGTGTGTGTCAAGTGTTCTCCAAATTCAGCAATTCCTTGAAAAACCCTAGCCGGACGGGTCACCAACCCAGTATCCCGCCTCTTCCAATGCACGCAAAGACCAAGATCATCAAATTCAGATGGCAACCCTTCAATAGAATGAACTTCAAGAGAGAAACAGCAATTGAACTTTCTGTTTCGGACATGGGTAAAAGCCTTTAAGCCCTTCCAGCTCCAAATGGACTTCTTGTCCTTAGGTAATGGGTCTTCATTACCATCCTTCAGCTTTGATTTGGGTTCAGCCAGATGGGTTTTCCCGGCAGATTTAGATCGATTATTCACGGTAGAAACAGAACTCTTTGCACCAGTTTTGTCAAGGTATAGGGCTTTACTTATAGCTTCAATGTGATGTAATAACTTCCCATTTCCTGAATCCTCACCAATTTTCTTCCCAGATTCGACTTTTGACATCATCATCTTCTCACAAAACAACAAATTTTAAATTTAAAAAAAAATCAGATTCGGCACAACCAATTACACGGTATTAATCAAAACACACCCTCTAAAGATTTCAAATGCATTAAATAACTCGATCTGTTTGTTCATGAAGCCGCAAAGATTTATGGTTTATATGTAGTATACTTAATGAAAATTATATAACCTACATGGCGATGGCGGATGTCCTCGATCTTTATGAAACAAAAACCAGCAATTAATCTCTTATTGCAGAAAATTGATGGGTTTTAGGCTTACCTGGATTAAAATTCGTGGTAACCCAGAACAACAAATCCCTACATCAATTCATTGATTTCATCGTCTCTATCTCTGTAACATTTGCGATAAAAGAATAAAAAAAACTAAATTCATACAAATCTGGAACAATCTCAGTATATACACGTATATACATATACATAGCTGAAGAGTAAGACAAAGAAATCTTACGAGTAACGATGTTTAGGCCGGGGATTTTTCCCCAGATTGTCTGCAACTCTCTCTCTCCTCTTTGTAAAACTCTCTCTCTCTCTCTCTCTATTTTGCCGTGGCCATGGCCTCATTCGAAGTTCAAACTAAAATTAGTATAAAATAGGTTTAATTATGCTTTATCCCTGAGGTTCATTTTTAATGGAACCCCTGTGTTTTCGGAGAATACTCACTTTCTATCCTGTACTCTTGCTTATTGTGTAATTTACTCAACGTTCTCTCGTTCTCTCTACTATAACCTTGTCTACTTATTTTTCTTCTATCTTTACTCATTTTTCTTTTGTTTCTCCTTTTCCTTCGTGGTATTTTTTTTTTCTATATTTTGAAAAATATACGATACATGTGTCATACAAAACTTGAATGCATAATTACACTTCACTCAAAGTGTTGGCATTTTAGAACTAAATGAATTAAGCCAAAATTACTTAGTTGTCTCATTTGGTATTAGAAATATTTTGTTTGCTTACACTTAGTTAATAAAATACTTTTATAATCCGATTATCAAAACAATAATAACAATTCTTTGTAATTGAAATGATCACAAGTGAGACTAGATAAAGTCATCTACGTTTTTAAAAGATAGTCTACCACTTTTGAGTGTCCGATAAATTTAACTGTTACAAAATTCTAATTGGGGATTCCTCTTTTATGTGAATATTGATATTTTCTCTTTGTTTAAAAGAAACAATAATGAACACACCTAACATTTATCTCATATCTGCTTTGAGCTCTTAAGTGGCGAGAAGTTCATCCGTCTTGAAAGTTGAACTAGCCTTTTTGAAGTATTTAATGAGTTTAATGTTTGTGAAACGTCAGGTTGATATCTTCTATTTTACATGCATACAAATACTTTCTCTTTATTCAAATAAATAAATAAATATCCCCACCAAACACTACCAAAGATGCCATTAATATTCTTTTAAAAATTTCTCAATACTGTTTGGGGCCCAAACCCCAAGAAATCAACAACTACAATGATTAATCAAAATTGCAATGTTCTATAGGGGGCTTCCAACAATTTGAAAATCTTTGGGGGACATTCCCTCCCTCGGGAATCACGTAGGACAGTTTTAAAATTTTGAAATTATTCGATTAAGCTCTTCCATTTGGAGCGTGTATTAGGCTTTATTGTTTTTTTATATTGGGCTCAACAGTGGCCCACCACTAACATTTGAATTGAACCGCCAACTACTTAAAAAGTTCGTAATTTAAAATTTATTTAGTGTTGAAATAATTTGTGCTTCAGAATTTATTTGAAACATTTTTCGACATAGTTCAGATAAGAATTCAAGAAACAGTTGTGATAAAAAAAATATATTTAATTTGAAAAACTTAAGAATAAATTTAGTAAATTCAAAAAAAGTGTGGAAATTATTCGTAATATTCAAGAGGTTCAAAAAAGAAAAAAAATTCGTCCCCCAAAGTATCTCCAGGCTGGCCACTTTAAGACTTGACTTAAGATTAATCTTTCAAGATACGATCGAGCGCTGAAGCAGGATCTCTCCCAAAAAAATTTACTGCATCCACAAATGCTCGAAACCGAAACCTCTTACTTGAACCACCAGAACCCCTTCCACTTAGATCAACTTCCGTTGGTAGTTCAAAAAAAATTTAAAGCATGATAGATACATTTTTTTTTCCTTTTTTAAGCTGCAAGAGAAGTTCTACAAGGTCGTACACATGAAGCATGGGATTTCTTATTCGTGTCCCTAAATTACAAATATTGGGGGGTCTATCTAGTTATATAAATTAAAATTAGATTCCTTGTTATTTCAAAAAGAATATTAAAAAGATAATAACCTATTTTTGTGATTGAATATATTTAGTGTGCTTGTTTGCTGATAATTATGTTATGGACTGCAATGGAGCGTTCATAGTTTAACAGGAGAGCTAGGCTGAGGGTAACATGATCACCTCCTAAAGAGGGTTATTATAAGGTGAACTTTGATGGAATTACATTTGGACTTAATCAGGATGGAGGTGTTGGGGTCATCAGAGACTTTAGGGAGAGGTGATAGCATCCAAATCAAAGAAGGGTTTTATGATTTTTGATGCTAAAATGGCAGAAGTGCATTGAAAGCTCTAATATTTGCAAATGATCTTGGTCTGACATTGATTCAACTAGAGGATGATGCAATGGAGATTATCAAGGCCCTGTCAAGCTCAGGTAGAGAGTTCTCATACGTGGGTCATTTGATTGAAGAAGCCAGAAGTTGGTTGCAAGTCTTCTTTTCCACCGAATGTTCTCATGAACAGAAAAGGGAATAACGTAGCTCATGTTTTAGCAAAGCTTGCGGTAGATGTTCCTGGAAAGCAGGTATCAATGGAGGAAGTTTCTTAAACCATGCATCCTCTTGTGATTGCTAATATATATATTTTTTTATAGTAACCTAAGAATAACTCATAAAAAAATTCAGTCTTTATGGACACTCTATGGCTAATATTTTTGTTGAGTCAATATAACTTTCTTCCATCGAAATATATATATATAGTTAGTGTGGCTGTGATGCTTAAGGATATACTTTTCTTGCACTTTTTTCCGTTGTGTGAAGAAAATCATTTTCACTTAAAAATTGTAACACTTGACTTCCTTTTCTTTGCAATAAAAGAAAAAAAAAAGGAAGGGAAAAAAAGATTTTATTTTCTGTCTTTTAAAAATTTTATTTTTTATTTACGTTTCATTTGAAATTTAAATTATTTTTGTTTACTTTTTATTTTTTCATATAAAATTTAAATTCTAAGTGGAGACTTTATACTGTTGCAAGAATAGGTGGCAACGTATCTAATGACCACATGTTAAAACTATTAAAACAAAAATAAAATAAAAAAATAAAGCCCAGGAAATACGAAGCATTTGAAGCATTAACATCACCTGTGACATTCCACTTTTTAATTCGTGGACACTTTATAGGCCGCCACGTTTATTGGTTAGCAGGAAATCCTGCAACCTATACTCATTTTCCTTCCATTTATAGAGAAGAAGTGAAAGTGAAACTGATAAAGTATGGTTTTATCATGGCCAGTGGCTATTGTCAGATCAAAAACAGAGTTGACAAAAGTTTAGTGCCTTTCTTTGATGGGCTCACACAATCCAGCAAATTAAACGTTAAAAAATTATCAGGGATGGCCCAAAATTTTGGGCTAAAGGGATATCTCTCTAGCCTATTTACGGCCCAATATATATATTTTTTATTAATTTGTTTAATAAACTGACAAAATAAATAAGCCAATCAATCAATAAGTATAATGCTATGCATTCTTGCCATATCATCTTTGGAAGGATTTAGAACCCATCAATATGGTTGGTTCCTGATTCCCATGAGTTTGTGTATAGAATGACTTATGACTTATAAGGACACAAATTTTTTATTTTTTATTTCTATTCAATTGCTTCAGGTAAAATTGGATATATTTAAACAATGTGAAGACATTTTCATAGACGCCAGTTGATTACTAGTCTAAGAGGGAAGAGAAAACCAATGAAAAGAAAAGGAATGGAAAGTGATTAATTTTCCTTTTTATTTTTCATTCTATTTTATTTCCTCTTTTCTTCTTAATAACTACTGGCTTTTGGTTTTAACGTACAACTTTTTAAGAATAAAAATAGCTTCTTTTACTTTATTTTATTTTTCCATCCTTTTCCTTTACCTTCACACATCGAAGTTCAAAACACACCATAAATAATCTATTGTCAAGTAAAAAAAGCAAATGGCTAAATGGTTTTAGACATGAAATTTTAGATTTGCTTAGATCACATTTCTATCCCAAAAAAATAGTAATTGCTTTCCCAATTTGTCATTATTGTCAAAGTAGCAATGTACAACTAACCAACAATCTAATAATTGCCTATTATTCTTTAGAAATTACCATTACTTTAGCAATAAGATTTGGTCTGAGGTTATGACTAAAAAATTATACCGTGATAATGACATTTTTATAATTAAGAATAATAAAAATGAGTGTTTTATTTTAAAGAAAAGTATTTTCTTTTTACCACATCTTACAGACTGATGTGTCTAAATGAGAATATTTAGTTTCAAAACAAAACACTCATCATAATAACTTTTAATTACAAAATTATTACTGCTCACATCATCTAGTTGGCATTTCTATATGAATTCTATATAATTAATTAATAATAATATTTTTCAAATAAGATCCTTTGACTTCAAAAAAAAATTATCATAATAATTTTTAATTATAAAATTACCATTGACACACCCACATCATTTCTCATTTTTATCACTGCTATTGTTTTGGCAGTGGAATTTGCCTAAGAGAGGGACCTACTCACTTAGAGATTTGCCTTCTTAAATGCAAGAGGAGCGGCACAATGGCATCCCAAAATAGATTGCCTAAGAATATTCTTTTTCTCTACTAGAAAAATTCCTTTTATCCAACCCTCCAAAAATGAAGCCAAACAGTACCTACTCTTGGTGGACCACATTCTACCCAAGTGAAGCCAAAACCTTTTGATTTGCATTTGATCCAACGGCTGTGATTGGTAGATCAAATTGATGATTCTCTGGGTCTAACCGAACGAAATTGGCTTTCCTCTAAATTTTAATATTCAGAATATTCTAGATTCCTTATCTCATTGATCATATTATTTTAGCAAATAATTAAAACACTGCGACATGTATTTCTTGTTATAAATATGCTAAATTATGGAATAAATTGTAAATTCAAATATATTGAGTTATCTGTCGGTCTACCTTGAGCTTAATTGATATTGTAATTTTCTCGTAATAGCATATATTCAAGGTTTACGACCATAGAATTGGAGACATAATTATCATTAGTCATTAGCCAAAGAGAGTAGTATAATTGGGAGAGAAGAGAAAGCCTCGTTAGGAAGTGTTTATTAGGAAGTGTTTATTTGTAACTTTTCAATTTTTAATTTGAACTTATGACTTTTTTTTTAAAGTAATAAAAAAAACCATAAGTTCAAAAGACATCCAAACTAGTTGACAAATATTCGAAGCGCCACAATAACAATTAAGCTCAAGGAAGACCGACAGATAACTCAATATATTTGAATTTACAGTTTATTCCATAATTTTCTCGTAATAGCATATATTCAAGGTTTACGACCATAGAATTGGAGACATAATTATCATTAGTCATTAGCCAAAGAGAGTAGTATAATTGTGAAAGAAGAGAAAGCCTCGTTAGGAAGTGTTTATTAGGAAGTGTTTATTTGTAACTTTTCAATTTTTAATTTGAACTTCTGACTTTTTTTTTAAAGTAATAAAAAAAAACCATAAGTTCAAAAGACATCCAAACAGGTTGACAAATATTCGAAGCGCCACCACCGCCACCACCACCACCACCACCTTCCCTCGGCTCTCTCTCTCACTCTCTCTAGAACAGGGGTCTCGAACAAGATGATGTCGAGCAACGGAGCGACCATGTACTATATGAATGGGGATTCGTTCGATAAGGTAAAACAGAGGCTGAAGGATCGATCTAAGGTCTGATGAATCTGCTATGGCTTTGTTTTTTTGCTTGAATTTGAAGTTTGCGACGAGATTGATAGTTTGTTTGATTTGGGTTGTGTTTTGTTTTGCAGAAAGTGGCTCAAACGAAAGAGATTTTGTCGAAGCAAGCAGTTAAATCCAAGGAGATCCTGTCCAAACAAGCCGTTAAGATCGCTAAACAGGCCGAAGAACACGAACGGTTCATTACCAAAGTACATATATATATACAAACGTACATGTTTATGTATATGGATATATACTTTCATAAGTTGTCTATGCATGATTAGATTAATGGGTTGTTGGTTATATATCATGGTTTGATGATTTGGGTCAGCATTCATATTGGATTTTAACTTGTTTTATTTGAATTTTTTTGTTGTTAATAGGTGACTTATCTATGTGGTGTTCTTGGGTTTGGGGCATTTTGCTTTCTTTTGGGTGCAAGTGAGTACAATGTCCTGATTGATAGTATCAATTGAATTAATCACAATGGCTGGCCAGCGGTCGAATTGTTCTCATGTTAAGCAGAGTTTTCAAGTTCGATCCCTTACCATGCTCTTTTGTAGGTAGCCATCATTCATACAATATATAAAATTTATATGGTTCATATGGAAGGTGACCTGTACGAGCTAAAGGGAGTAGTCGGTCGAAGATTTAGACACCCTTAGCAAAAAAAAAAAATGGAAGAAGAAGAAGAATCAATTAGAATGAAGAACCTAGTATTTACTGTTATTTTCTCTTGATATGTTTGTCACTTGGTTTTTTTTATCACTCAGGACCTCAAGATATTCCCTACGTATACTGCTTGTTCTATGTCACCTTCGTTCCTCTTAGATGGATTTATTACCGGTCCAAGAAATGGCATTATTATCTTTTGGTAAGCTCTAATACATTTTCGTAATTCACAATCTCGGTTACATACATTTAGCTTTCTGCTTGTGAATTTTTATAATTTTACAGTGTATTTAGCCATAGGAGCTCTGTTTATGGTAGTGAACTAAATTTCCCATGTTTGGTCACATTGTTGTTTCATGAGCTGCATTCATTTTCCTAGTTTCTGGTGGGATTAGCCTTTTAGATATAAGTAGTGTCTTCCTTTGGCTAAGCAAAGGTGCAATTGGATTAGTAGAAAGGGAATATGCAAGAATTCCATGGGCGTACTTCTAATTTTTAGTTTACTTGCCAATGTGCATATATGAGCCATAAAACAAATTTTGATTAGCTGCTTCCAATATTTCCAAATACATGGTTGGTGTAACCTTTCTGCACCAATTACAACTTTCAACAGTAACGAAATCATTTGTGATTCATAATATTCCTAACACCGAGGATTTTTCACTCACCATTACTCTTGGCATTTTTTCCCCAAGTCATTTAGATGAGAAATGGAAAAAAAAAAAAAAAAAAAGCGGCATAATTAATCTTGTGTTTTGCAGGATTTTTGCTATTATGCCAATACTTTTTTCTTGATCATGCTTCTGTTCTATCCGAAACATGAAAAGCTTTTCATGGTTTGCTTCTCATTTGCCGAGGTAAGCAAATGATTTGAAATTCATCTTTGCACCATCTTGATGGTGGGACAATTCACTTTCTTATGTTTTCACTTTGTTGATATGGCTGCAGGGGCCATTAGCATTGGCGTTGGTTGTTTGGCGTTGTAGCCTAGTTTTTAGTTCTGTTGACAAAATTGTAAGCGTTCTCATCCATCTTTTACCTGGTGAGTTGCCCACCCCCCTTTTTTTGGCCTGATAGTACACCTACACTTGGGAAACTTGAATTTAGATTTATTGCGTGTTCTAAACTCGATTCAATGCCCATATAACTCTTAGATAAGTTCGGTAAAAAGTATTTTGCACTTGGAACCATGCAAATAACTATAATCATTTCCGTCAACACCTACTTCTCTCTTTCCTTTTATGTTTTTTCTTTCCTTTCCTTTCTTTTCCCCCTTGCATTCTGGCGTCCTTGGGATTAGGGGAGGTGACATAGTAGGCTGCCGATAAAAATTCAACGTTCTAACTTGAAAATGAAGTTTACTTCTGTGGAAGGAATAACCTTTGCTGATGGAAAAAGGCATTGTGATACCCACTTACCACATTTTGCCTCTTGCCCTCTTAGGTAATTCAAAATTACAGCACTTGTTTAGTATCGGCTTTGACTTATCAGGATTGATTTCCTTTATCAGTCAGTTATCTTCCTTTGCAACTGCTGTTTGGAGAAGAGGGGAAAAAAAATACTTGCTCTCCTGCTTAATTATTTTGAAAAGGCAGTTTCATTCGTTGAAATGTTTTAGTCAGAATACATCTCTCACAAATATGACTATAAAAGTTTTGGTTGTGTTATAATCGTTTGTTTGTTTGTTTTTTTTTTTTTTTTTTGGGTGAAACTGAGTGCAATTGGATGCTTCTAAACTTTCAAGAACAAAGAATCAATGTCTTACTACACTTGTGTTGCTGATTATAGTTTGCAACATCCCCGTGATAATGTTGCTTCACTAAATTAAGGTTACAAATTGCAATTCATAGGACATAGGCTAGTGTCGGTTCAAATGGAAGATCCTTCTGTAGTTAACTTATGGAATTTAACATACCATTTTTTATTGAGCTTTGTGAGAAAATATTATCTGCCCATTATTTTTTAGATTGTTGAGGAGTATCATTTTGTCATAGTTTGAATTTGTCAATTTGTCATAATAACGGCTATTTACCACCTAATTCTTTTATTTTTCAGTCTAGTTTACCGAATTCACCCAATCTTTTGGAATTTTTGCTGAATTTTTCTGCATTGCCATAGATGCTTTGTAGTAAAAGCATGTTGGCCAATTATCAGCTGCAGAGGACACTTGACAGTAACAAGTTTCTCTTATCAGGTATAGTTTTCTTCACAATTCGATGGTGGGATCCCGCATTCTTTGAAGCCATGCATCCTCAGGGAACTGCTGAGAGAGCTTCATGGCCTTATGTAGAAAGCAAATCTTACCTGTGGACATGGCTATTTCTGGTACCCTTGGCTGCTTACAGCCTCTGGCAGGCACTCTATTTTCTCATTGTAGATGTCCTACGTCGGCAGAGGCTGTTAAGAGATCCCGAAGTCATGACTTCTTACAGGTTTTCCAATTTTCTCAAATTGTTTGTTCGTTTTTGTTTTTTTATTTTTATGTTTTGGGTCCCAATATCGTTGTGTTACCCATTCTAACAGTTTCTTCATGTAATAGGGAACTCTCGAAAAAAGCACAGAAAGCTAACAACGTATGGTGGTGTTTAAGCGGTTTGCTCGGGGAACAGAACCGCCTGTTCATGTATATTCTGCTCCAAGGATTATTCACAGTGGCAACCATGGCACTTACAGTCCCTATATTTTTGTCGTATAGATTACACGTTATTTTCCAGATATTCAAGGTCTCGGCAACAATATGGAATGGAGGAAGCTTTTTACTTGAAGTGTTGCCGAAGCAGGTGGTTCTTAAGGAGAAGAAGAAAACAGAGATGCAGCTTGGACAAACCCAGCAAGATCAATCCACGGCTGCTCGGGAAAACACAATGAAGGCAGCCAATGCTGCTGAGAACCACCAGTCATAACAAATGTATACAAATTGTATAATGTAAACTATCTGATTTGTGTGGCATTGATAACGATCAGCGCGTTTAGATGGTTCTTAATTGGTAGTTTTAGTTTCATTTTGCAATGTTTTTGAACTCAAAGTTGATGGTTAGAATTTCTGAATTCAGAATTTGATTTAGATGGTAATGATCAAAGCAGTGTATGATGTTTTCATAATTTGTATTCATATAAAATGTTTATTGGTTCATTCCCAGAGAAGAAAGATTAGGATGATTTATAAATCAATTTATTCAATCTGGCGACTGCTCTTAAGTTATTACATTGTTAACACCTCGTTTGCTTGGCGAGACTAAATAGGACTACGCCGGATTGGACTAATAATTTCATAAAGTCCCATGTTTGGTTGCAAAAAAAACAATTGGACTGGTAGTCTGGATCAGACTATTTATCCTACATATGTAAGACTATTTAGACTTATTTAGTCTTAGGGGCAGAGGTGGGACAGATAGTGCCGAGACAAAGTGTGTATAGATAATGACCAAAATACCATTTACATAAACTTACTAATATTATTTTATATTATGTATAACAACATAATATAATATAATATAACATAATCTAATATATATGTGTTAATATATTATTCATGTATATTAGCTTCACATTAATATCATAATTATACATATATTAATATAGTGTATATTAGCATTAAATTAGTAATATAATATATGTTATATGTTAACATATATTTTGTACTAGTTAATATATCAAAACAATATTATTTATTATTAATATAGTGTAATGACCAAAATACCATTTACCTAAACTTGCATATATTATTTTATATTATGTATAACAACATAATATAATATAATTAACATAATATTGTATAATATAATATAAATGTGTTAATATATTATTCATGTATATTAGCTTTATATTAATATCATAATTATACATTTATTAATATAGTGTATATTAGTATTAAATTAGTAACATAATATATGTTATATGTTAATATCATATTTGTATATATATGTATTTATGAATGTTATATTGATAATACATATTTATATATATTATAATTATATATATTAATTGTGGGGAAATAACCCCCGGCCCAATCCAATGGGTGAGGCCCAATCTGTTCGAATTAAAAGTTGGGGCCCAAACCAGTTATGAGGAAAGGCCAGCCCAAACTGTCGACCTCCTCCCAGCATGGCCCGAACAGCCAACGGTTTGCGCAAACCGCTGGCGGTCTTAGAGCATTAAATGCGGAGTTGACTTGCATTTAATGTACGAGCGGCCGCCCACACAAACGTCGACGTGCACGTCCGGTCAGCCGGAATCCCCCAACGACGATGCGCCAGACGCTGCAGGTGGCCAGGCGCCGTCAATGATGATGCCTAACCAGCAGACCATGAGAGCCTGCTGATAGGCCGAGAAAAAAGACACTCCCCGAAGGACTCTATAAAGCCCGAGGAATCGAGAGCCAGGTATGGAGAATGAACCCCTGACTTACACCACTTCCATTCATACTTCTCGATTAAGTTTGCTGACTTAACCTTCGGAGTGAGATCGACCCACCTAGGGTCGACCCATTCTAACCCATTCGTCTTGCAGGAAAAAGTTTGGACTCATCCACTTTGGGCTTGAGAGCTCGGCCCAGCCTTCCCGAAAAATCCCACCTACAATTGGCGCCGTCTGTGGGAAAGCTTAGAAAAACCATGAGTCTAAACAACCGGAGACAGAGGAAAGAAAACTACGACGGGAGGGGCTTCAGAGCCTCCTCCAGTAAAAACCAGACCAGTTCGGCACACTGCCAATCTACACCAGTAGGTCGGCGAAAAAGAATACTGAGGTCAGAGATACGAACGTCCGCCGAAAGCCACCCGGAGACACAAGAGGAAATGCGGAGGGATACGGGTTATGTCAGGGACAGAAATTTCCGCAGGAACCATCCTCGGAATCTGGCCCCGTCACCCTCCAGTGGGCGGGTCCCAAGCGAGGATACACTCCGTGCGGTAGAGAGGGAAATTCGGCGGCGCGGAGAAGAGATAGCCTACCTCACCTCACAGGTGCGGGTAATGAGGGAGGCATTCTCTGCCAGGAATGGGCATAGGAGAGATGGGTCCCCAGATCGGGAGCAGGTTGTTGGCGCTAGGGACGAACCAGCGCCACCGGTAAGAGGGAGTTACACCCCTAGTACCGCGCGTTGCGTTAACAGGCGCACGGGTCGGCGAAGGGACAGGAGTGAAACCCCGCCAAACAGCAGCCCAGCGGTGGAAAATCGGCGGAAGGAAGACTGGGAAAAGTGGTACAATGAAAAGCAGGAGGATAGAAGGCAGCAAACTAAGGAGCGCACAGCCCATGACCTGATGAGAAAGGCCCTAGACCAGATTGCATCCACACCATTCACTGAGGAGATTGACTCCCATCCAATTCCTCGAAAATTCACCCCACCAAAGTTCACCCTCTATGACGGGAAGTCTGACCCAATTAACCATGTTCGGCATTACAAACAGCTCATGGTAATGTGGTGCAGCGACCAGATGCTGATGTGTCGGATCTTCCCCTCCAGCCTGGGGAGCGTGGCTTTACAGTGGTTCGACAAATTGCCACAAAAGTCCGTTTCAAGCTGGAGGCAAATGGCCGAGCTCTTTATAGCTCGTTTCATTGCAAACAGCCTACAGCCAAAGGAGGTTGACTTTTTGCTGACGTTGCGAAAGGAGGAAGGAGAAGGATTGCGAGCATACGCCCGACGCTACTGGGAGGCTTATAACGAAATTGATGAGTGCAGCGAGTAGTTGGCTGTAACTCAGTTCAATCGCCTTCCCAGGGAGCATCGCTTGCGACAGTCCTTAATGAAGAAACCAGCCCTCACCATACAAGAACTAATGCTGAGGATCGAGCGCTATGCGCCGCTGGACGAGGACATACCCCAAGGGGAGACACCTAAGGTCGGCGCGGCAGCCGAAAAGACGAGCAAGAAGGATGCCAAGAAGCCCCGATCAGAGGACATCAGCCGAGGAAAAAGAGTGCCCGATGGGGTCTACACAGTCTTTAAAGACCCCATCTATAAAATATTGCCCCAGATCTGTGATAAGCCCTTCTTCAAGTGGCCCCCAAAGCTGGGGGGAGACCCTGCAACTAGGGACCAGAAGAGGTTCTGTTCCTACCACCGCGAGAAGGGGCACAAAACGGAGCAATGTCGGCATCTGAAAACCCATTTGGAAGACTTAGCCAAAGCTGGCCACCTCGACCAATTCATTGATCGGGAGAAGACTAAGGTCAAAGCCGAGCAGCCACGAGTGTAGGAAGCAGCCCAGAAGGAACCAGAAGTAAGGCCTGTTCGAGTAATCAACGTGCTACACGGTTCGGCCGAATCAGGAACCATAGACCCACATAGGTACCGAGCCGAGATGCAGAAGGCTGCGCACCTAAGGGAAGTGATGCAGATACAACCACCCAGCAAGAAAGCCAAGGTCGGCAATACCCATGCATCCATCTCCTTCACCGACGAGGATCTCGCTGGAGTGCAGATCCCCCACAATGATGCCTTGGTTGTTACGTTAAGAATGGCGGACTGTGACGTTAAAAGATTACTCATTGACCAGGGGAGTTCATCTAAAGTTATGTACTACAGCCTGTTCAAACAATTGGGGCTCGGGGAGTCCGACCTCCAGCCATCGCTCAGCCCATTGGTCGGCTTCAGCTCAGACCCAGTCTGGCCCATGGGTAAAGTGACGATTCCTGTGACGGCTGGAGGGATCACATTACAAACAGAATTCCTGGTTGTTAACGTACCATCCCCCTACAACGCCATCATGGGACGAACCTGGTTGCACCTCATGAAGGCCGTTCCCTCCACCTACCACCAGCTGCTTCGGTTCCCGACCCCAGCGGGGGTTGGCGAGATAAGGGGAGACCAGGTGACCGCCAAACGGTGTTTCCTAACAGCATGTGCGACCAAGACAAGATTAGAGAAAGTACAAATGATGGAGCTGCATGAAGACACCCCCACCATAGACGATGTGGGACAGACGCCCGAGAATAAAGCTGTGGAGGACCTGAAGAAGATATACATAGATCGGCAAGGGGAAAAATACTTCGTCATCGGCACCTCTTTGACCAAACAAGAGGAAAAATCCCTCATTGAGTTACTGACAGACTTCCTGGAAGTATTCACCTGGACACCCTATGACATGCCTGGGATCGCCGCCGACGTTGCCTGTCATCGCCTTAATGTAAACCCAAATTGCCGACCTGTTATCCAAAAGGGGAGAAGGGCAGCTACCCAGCATGTGGACGCTGTCTTGGAGGAAACAGAGAAGCTTTTGGAAGCTGGAGCGATTCGGGAGATCAACTACCCAAGCTGGTTGTCAAACACCGTAGTAGTAAAAAAGAAGGACGGCAAATGGAGGGTCTGTGTAGACTTCACTAACCTCAACAGGGCGTGCCCCAAAGATCCATTCCCCCTGCCCAAAATTGACCAGCTTGTGGATGCAACCGCCGGCTTCGGAAGGATGAGTTTCCTGGATGCCTACCGTGGATATCACCAGATCCCACTTCACCCCGACGACCAAGAGAAAACGGCCTTCATCACTCCAAGGGGTATTTACTGCTATAGAGTTATGCCCTTTGGCCTGAAGAACGCCGGAGCCACATATCAGCGATTGGTCACAAAGATGTTCAAGACGCAGCTCGGCAGAACTGTCGAGGTCTACATCGATGACATGGTGGTAAAAAGCAAACTGAGCGACGCCCATTCGGCGGACCTAAAGGAGGTACTCTATATCCTGAGAGACTACAAAATGCGACTGAACGCTTCAAAATGTGTCTTCGGGGTCGGCTCAGGCAAGTTCCTGGGGTTTCTGGTCACGCTTGTCCAACATGAAGAGCTCTTCCTCTACCTTGCAGTGTCAGACCATGCAGTCAGCGCGGTCCTACTCAGGCAAGAAAATCGGCAACAATTCCAAGTCTATTACGTCAGCAAAACACTACTTGGGGCCGAGACCAGGTATCTACCCCTGGAGAAACTGACACTCGCACTGGTAGTCGCCTCCCGAAAGTTGGTGCATTACTTCAGATCTCACACCATTAACGTCCTCACCAACCACCAGCTCAAACCCCTCCTAAGGAAAGCCGATTTCTCAGGAAGAATTGCAAAATGGGCCGTAGAATTAGGAGAGTTTGACATCAAGTTCCAGCCTAGATCGGCAGCGAAGGGGCAGGTTCTCGCTGATTTTATTGCCGAGTTCTCTGTCGAAATTTCACCAGAAGTAGAAGAGACCCCGGCCACTGGCCAACCGCAACACGAAATCCCCCTGGATCTTTGGGAACAATCTGATCCTTGGAAACTCTACGTGGACGGAGCTTCCAATGACCGAGGGGCAGGATCGGGCATCGTACTCGTTACACCAGATGGTCTAACCATCGAGCAAGCCATCAAGCTGGAATTCACTGCTTCCAACAATGAGTCAGAATACGAGGCCTTGCTCGCCGGAGTACGTCGAGCCATTGAACTTCGAATTCCCGAAATCATCATTTACTCGGACTCCTTACTTGTCGTAAATCAAATCACAGGGGAATACGTTGCAAAGAACGACAGAATGATGTTGTACGTAGCAAAGGCCAAGGAACTTCTCAGCCAATTTAAAAACTACAAGCTTCGACAGATTAGCCGAGATAACAACTCACATGCGGATGCCTTGGCGACCCTGGCCACGGCTCTGAAATCAGGTTCGAGAAGGACGATCAACGTGGAAACTCTTGCCAATCCCAGCATTTTCCGCGAGGAGGATGAAGCCTTAACAGCAGAGAAGCTGGGACCATCATGGATGGACCCAATCATTTCTTACCTCGACACAGACAAGCTACCAGACGATAAGGCTGAAGCTCGGCGAATCAAGCATGCATCTCTCAGGTATTGGCTGTCACCAGGTAAGGAACTTTACAGACGTTCTTTTACAGGTCCTTATTTGCACTGTGTTCATCCGGACCAAGTACAGAGCGTCTTGTTCGAAATCCATGAAGGGATATGTGGAAGTCACGTCGGCGGTAGATCGGTCGCACACCGAGCCATCTCACAGGGTTACTGGTGGCCTTACATGCAGAAGGATGCAGCCCAGTACGTCCTGAAGTGCGACAAATGTCAGAGGTTTTCTCCCATTATCCACCAGCCAGCGGAAGATCTTGCTTCCATCACTAGTTCGTGGCCTTTCGCTCAGTGGGGACTGGACATTATCGGACCTTTGCCTCGGGCTCCGGGCAACAAAAGGTTTCTCATCATGGCCACCGATTACTTTACCAAATGGGTAGAAGCCGAACCTTTATCAAACATCAGGGAAACTGACGCCAAAAGGTTCGTGTGGAAAAGCATTGTCACCAGATTCGGGTTGCCCCGTGCCATCGTATCAGATAACGGCACCCAGTTCGATGGTAATATCTTCAGATCATTTTGCGAAGGATTGGGGATCAGAAACTATTACTCAACACCAGCCTACCCCCAATGCAACGGACAAGCCGAAATTTCAAATAAAACCATGCTGAACGGAGTCAAGAAACGTCTTGAAAAAGCCAAGGGGAAGTGGACGGAAGAGCTACCCAATGTCTTGTGGTCCTACCGAACAACCCCAAGGAGGTCCACAGGAGAAACACCGTTCTCCTTGGCATACGGGGTGGAGGCAGTCATCCCCCTGGAGATCGGACTACCAACTATCAGGTCGGCAGCTTTCGACACCGGTGTCAATGACCAAACGGTTGCGAGAGATCTGGATCTTGTCGAAGAAAGAAGGGAAACCGCTTTGATCAAGCTCACAGAGTATCAGCGACAGCTTAAACGCTCTTACAACAAGCGGGTCCGCCCAAGAAACTTTGCTTCAGGAGATCTGGTTTTACGCAAAGTATTGGGGGCAACCAAGAAGGCGGCAGATGGGAAGCTCGGCCCCAATTGGGAAGGCCCCTACAGAGTCACATCCCAGGTCGGCATCGGCGCGTACAGACTTGAGACCGTTGAAGAAGGGCGACCGTTGCCACGACCTTGGAACGCGACCAACTTGAGGAAGTTCTACCAGTAATATGAAACCCCAAACACTGTAACAGTCCCCGAAATGTATAAAGCTCAGCTGAAGAATCAATGAAAATGAAGATTGTTCAAACGACCCCACTCGGACCATTCTGACCAAATCAAAAACCAAGTGTAAAAACTTGGTCCTGTCCAAGTTGGGCAGGTCGGCCAAAGAAGGCCAAAGCAAAAACCAAGTGTAAAAACTTGGTCCTGTCCAAGTTGGGCAGGTCGGCCAAAGAAGGCCAAAGCAAAAATCAAGGGTAAAAACGTAGTCCTGCCCATGTTGGGCAGGACGGCCAGAGAAAAACTAAAGTCAAGTGCCGATTCTGCCCAAATTGCACAGACCGGCCAAGAAAAGCTGAAGAAAGAAAAATTAAGTCTAAACGACAAAATCAAATAAAGGAGATCCAGTAAAAAACAAACAGACGAGTTTTTCTCATTAAAAAAGTACTGACGGTTACAAAAATGGAGAAAGAGAAAGAAAAGCTATGCCGACTTCTCCCCCGGCTCTGCAGACACCCCCGGCGAGACTTCTACCACGTCCTCCGGGGGCACAGCTGTGATCTTCAAGCCTTCAACTCTCTCCTTCTCAGTAGCAGCAGCAGCTTCGGCCGCGTCTTTTAACCTAAGCTCCCGTGCATATTGGGCATTGGCTAGGACTTTCTTCGGACAGACGACGCCCTCCTCGGTAGTGTCGAAATAGTCCGAGCAAAGACCCCACACATCGGAGGCCTTATCCAACTCTGCCACGATA
The DNA here is from genome assembly GCA_033060915.1 of Euryodendron excelsum. Lineage (NCBI taxonomy): Eukaryota > Viridiplantae > Streptophyta > Magnoliopsida > Ericales > Pentaphylacaceae > Euryodendron > Euryodendron excelsum. The sequence goes on along the minus strand of CM065381.1, from coordinate 11,224,049 downwards.
AGGGCACCATTCCAACCCTGTCGGAAAATGGTGCGACTGAGGTCCATCATCTCTTGAGCCAAATTCTTGGCTCCCCTCTCTTCACCCCGCTTCAATATGGCCTCCTCCTCCGCCTTCAGCTTGGCCACTTCTGCCTTAAGGGTCTCCACCTCCTCGTTGGCCTTGTGCAGATCCACGGACTGCACGTCAAACTTTTTCTCAAGGTCGGCGAGATCCTTATCCCTCTTCTCGAAGTCGGCCTTCGTCAGCAAAAGCTCGGCGGAAGCCTGCTCGGCTTGTTTCTTGAAGGTAATCCGCTCCTTATTTGCTTCAATCCATTCAAGCTTCAGACGCCCGTGCTCTTCAATGAGTTGCTGGTGAACCTCGGCAAGCTTTTGGAAGCATGTCATCGCCTCCAAGGAATTTAGGCAACCCTACACAAATTGAAGAAGGTTGTTGTTAGGTCAAGTGTCTAAGAGGACTGTAGTCACCGAAAGTCATAGCTGTCTTACCAGTACGGAATCATGGAAAGCGCCCATGAAGACGGCCGAGTCGCTTGCTTCGCCCAGCTTCGCCACGTCCTTTTTCTGAAGGACGCTTTTCAAAACACCAAAAGCGACCTCGGGCTGATCGATCATGGAATCCGCTGTCGTCATTGGACGGCCCAAAATGTCCGGAGTAATGGTCACTGTCTTGCCGACCTCGTCCACCGTGGCTTTGCCTTTCAGCTTCTTGGGCGCATGAGTTGGAGTGACATCGGGCCTTCTTTTTCTTTGTTGCCGCGTCTCTGGCCTCTGTTGCACGGTTGTGGCCTCCTCCACAGGTGCTGCCACCGGCTCGGCTGTTGGAGTTTCCGCAGGGGTGGGAGTAGCCGACCTCAGCGGCTGTCCCGCCAGAGCAAACATTCTTTCCTTCAGACTCATGCCGTCCATCTCGTTGGGTGATGGGCTCGAATCACTCGTTCGGTTGGGAATCACAACTCGGCGGTCGGGTACGGTGTATGGTGACAAAGTGGATGCCGAACTGTGTGATTTGGTTCTCTCTTCTTGCCGTTCTTCGCCAGGCGATGCAGACGGTGGAGCAACCGCGACTGTCACGCCTGTAGGGATGCGCGCCCTCTCGATCGCTATGCCAGTAGGGATTTCTTCAAAGTCCCCTTCAGCACCTTCGTCCGCAAATTTTGCTAGTACACTCGGGGGGACTCCAGTCTCGGCAGTAAAAGTCGAGTATCGCAGCGGATAGGAGAGCAAGATATGTGCTGCCCGAGCTATGTACCGTAGCCGACCTTCACCAACGTAGTTCAAGACCTTGTTGAGGTCGTCAGAGTTAACCAACCAATCGCGAGCTTTCGACCGCTTCCTTGTGTCTGCAAAAAAGTTCGAGAGTTAGTATGGATGCGGACTGAAACTTAAACTGATACACAGTCTGAGAAGATCGGCATCAAACCTAGTTCAACGGGCTTCCTAGGGCACCGAATCGCCGGTCTATCCTTCTCGGGAACACTGCCGAACTCCCATGGACCAGTTACCCAAACCCTTACATCATCGACGCCCTTCCCTGAGGAATGCAGACACTTCACTAACTCTAAGGACTTCTTTACTACCCGGAGGTAAACCTTGTAACTACCTCCAACTTTGCAAAGGGTGTAACAGTAGTCCAGTTCGGCGAGGCCCAGGTTTACCCCCAGTCGCCGATTTATTTCAAGCATACCGAAGAAGATCCTATACACATTTGACGCTAACTGGGAAGGTGACACGTTACTTTTTACTATGAACTTATGAAGAAGAGGGTGGAGGGGAAACCTGAGCCCCCCTTCGACGATGGCGATGACCGGGAATGGCACTCCCTTTTCGGTCTCGCCCATACGGAAGTCATCAAGGTCAACCAGCTCTAAGCCGATCTCGTCTGGGATTTCGAACCTGGCCCTGAACGAAGCAAGGGCCGACGGACCATCTAACATTTTACGAAGACGGGATGCCATCGGGGGGCAATCGTCAACACACAGAAAGTACAGTGAAGAGCGAAAGAGTTGCGGGCTCGAAGGACACTTACAGTGTTGGGTGCCGAAACAGCCGACGCACTCGTGATTCAAGAGGCAGGGAAGTAGAAAAAGAGCAAGTGTTTTCCCAAAACCAATTAGGGCGTCATTCTTTTATACACGCCAGAGCCGTCGGTTCATACGCGGGAAAACGGCGTTAATCATGACGCTCTGCCGAAGCGTCACGTCGGCCGTCGATTCGATAACGCCTCATCAATAGATTTTTTTTAAAATCCCCGCCGTTTGTGCGATCGGGTGACCGTTACAACCCTTGGCCGTTTCAGAAGCTGAATCGACGCAATGGCTGGGGGGCAATTGTGGGGAAATAACCCCCGGCCCAACCCAATGGGTGAGGCCCAATCTGTTCGAATTAAAAGTTGGGGCCCAAACCAGTTATGAGGAAAGGCCAGCCCAAACTGCCGACCTCCTCCTAGGGTGGCCCGGACAGCCAACGGTTTGCGCAAACCGCTGGCGGTCTTAAAGCATTAAATGCGGAGTTGACTTGCATTTAATGCACGAGCGGCCGCCCACACAAACGTCGACGTACACGTCCGGTCAGCCGGAATCCCCCCACGACGATGCGCCAGACGCTGCAGGTGGCCAGGCGGCATCAATGATGATGCCTAACCAGCAGACCATGAGAGCCTGTTGATAGGCCGAGAAAAAAGACACTCCCCGAAGGACTCTATAAAGCCCGAGGAATCGGAGCCAGGTATGGAGAATGAACCCCTGACTTACACCACTTCCATTCATACTTCTCGATTAAGTTTGCTGACTTAACCTTCGGAGTGAGATCGACCCACCTAGGGTCGACCCATTCTAACCCATTCGTCTTGCAGGAAGAAGTTTGGACTCATCCACTTTGGGCTTGAGAGCTCGGCCCAACCTTCCCGAAAAATCCCACCTACATTAATATATATATATATATATATATTAATGTTATGAAAATGTGTGTTGGTGGATGACCGAATGATATACCTAACAAATATCACATGGCTGCCTACCTCACTCTCAGCCTATAAAAGGAAGCTCGAGAGTGAAAGAAAGAAGAGAGAAAGAAAAAAGAGAGAAAGAAGAAGAGAAAAAGAAGAAGAAACAAAAAAAGCGAAGAGTGTAGATAAACTATTTAAATTTCAGTTGTCTTTTATATTTTGTCTTGTGAAAAAAATACATTTTGAGTGATCAAAAAGATCTATCTCTAATAGTTCCAGAAGAACTAGTTTTATTATATACTATGTTTGAATATTTTGCTTGCTTACTATTCATTTAGTTTTATAACACATTATCAGCACGAAACTCTAAGTGCTCGTGAAAAATATAATTGTGTTCTTCCTTATATCTGTAAGGTATTTCGTTATATCAGTGAAGGTACTTCATTTTGTGTCATTAATATTTCAATTAATTTACCTTTATTTTGGGTTCTTTACTGTTCACTCTTTAATTCATGGCATAATTTAGATTTGTTAAATAGTTGATGAATAGTTGATAAATAGTGATGAATAGTGATATTTCGAAACATTATTTTTTTATTTCTCCTAGATCTTAAATTTTTGGCTTATGATATTTATAGATCTGGAATCCTTATTTCAATATTTTTTCATAGACATATACATTAACTATATTTTGATGTCTAGATTGAAAGTTATAATATGGACAAAAATAATAGTGTATATATTTATATATATGTATTACATATAATACTATGCAGCAATAGTAATTACTATTCATAAATAGTGATTTTACTATTGATAAATAATATTAACAAATGAAATTTATCTTTCGCCTAAATATTCGGATGAGTGGGATTTGTATCAGATATTTGATCAAAGTTCTATAGTATGTATTCTTTATATTATTTTTATTTATTATGATTCTAAAACTTTATTATCTTGTAAGTGTAACATTCTGAAAATGTCAAATCTCGTAAAGCTACAATTTACTGCTCTTGATATTTCAGGCAAAAACTATTTATTCTGGGTAGTTGATGTTGAGATCCATTTGTATGTAAAGGCTTTTGGAAATACTATAAAAGAAGAAAATAACAAATTCCAGTAGGATCATGCAAAAGTAATGATTTTTCTTCGCTATCATATTCACGAAGAATTAAAAACTGAATTCCTCACGGTAAAAGACCTACTGCTACTATGGCAAAATTTAAAGGAGATATGAGCACCAGAAGACTATGTTTCTCTCCAGAGCTCGTTATGATTGGATGCACCTGAGGTTGTAAGATTTTAAAATTGTTAGTGAGTATAATTCTGCATTATTTAAAATCAGCTCACAATTGAAATTATGTGGGCAAACTATTACTGATGAAGATATGTTAGAAAAAATATACTCTACATTTCATGCCTTGAATATACTCCTGCAGCAGCAATATCGAAAGCAAGGTTTTAAAAAATATTCAGAATTAATATCATGTCTCCTTCTAACTGAACAAAATAATGAGTTTCTGACGAAAAACCACTAGTCTTGCCCGACCGGCTCTACACCATTCCCTGAAGTGAATGCAGTCTCATTTTATGGACGCGGTCGTGGTCGTGGTCGTAGACGTGGCCGCGGTCGTGGATGCGGCAGAAATAATTTTCGTCATCATAGGGGTTATCATGGAGGTAACAATTATAACAGTTATAATTCTTCAAGTTCTCAAGTTAAGAATACTATATCACACCACCAGTAGTGGAATAACTCTGAAACAAAACAAGAAAAGGGAAAAGGTTTACAAAATAAACCTCCTAAAAATTATGAAGAGTTATAGGTATGGTATGAAAGAGCATTGGTCACGTACCTGTCGTACGCCCAAACTATTAGTGAGTCTTTACCAAATATCAACACAAGATAAATGAAAAAATTTTGAAATGAATTTTACAAACTTTAATGACTCATTAGAAATCACTCACCTTAATGTTTCAGATTTTTTTGAAGATCATGATGAAAAAATAGATCATTTAATTGGTGATGGAAATGTTCACACCAACTAGTTTATGTTCTTGTTCTTTTAAGTTTATTATTATCTTGTGTAATGTTTTTCTAAGCACGTTTCTTTTAAATGAATGTTTTCGTTTTTTTATAAATAAATAATTTTAATATTTTGTATGGGGACATGAAATCTACCAAAGTATTAATAGCTTTCAAGATGAACAATGGAGATATATGTTTAGTAGACAGTGCAACAACCCATATAATTTTTCGAAGAGAAAAAATATTTTGTTAGCTTAACGTTAACTGAAAATAACGTTAAAACATATCTGGTAGTACAAAATTAATTTAAGGTTTCGGAAGAGCCAATATATTGTTACCAAAAGGAACAAAACTCTATATTGATGATGCTACGTGTTCAATTAGAGTTATAAGGAATTTGCTCAGTTTTAAAGATATACGTAATAATGGATATCATATAAAGACAACAAATGAAGATGATAAAGAATATCTTTACATCACTTCTATTGTTTCATGCCAAAACCATATAATAGAAAAACTTGCTACATTCTCTTCTGGATTATATTATACAACTATAACAATTTTAAGATCACTTGAAGTGATGCACCAGAAGTGTTTTGACCAGAAGAATTTTATACTTTGGCATGATCATCTTGGTCATCCAGGATCAATGATAATGCGTCAAATAATTGAAAACTCTCATGGGCATCTGCTAAAAAACCAGAAGATTCTTTTGTTAAATAATTATACATGGTCTGCTTGTTCACAAGGAAATTTAATTGTGAGACCATCCCCTTCAAAAGTAATAGTTGAATCCCCAAACTTTTTATAAAGAATTCAGGGGGATATATATGGGCCGATACACCCACCATGTGGACCATTTCATTATTTTATGGTTTTAATATATGCATCCACTCTATGGTCACATGTTTGTTTACTTTCTACTCGTAATGTTGCATTTGCTAGGCTTCTTACTCAAATTATCAGATTACGAGCATAGTTTTCAAATCATTTGATTCAGTCAATACGACTGGATAATGCTGGTGAGTTTACATATCAAGTTTTTTATGATTATTGCATGTCCATAGGAATTAGTGTTGAACATCCTATTGCACATACACACACACAAAATGGTCTAACTGAATCTTTTATCAAACACCTTCAGTTTATAGCTCGCCCTTTACTTATGAAAACAAAATTACCTGTTTTTGCTTGGGGACATGCAATATTGCATACTGCATCATTAGTCCGTGTCCAATCCACTGCTTATCACGAATATCCACCATTACAACTTGTTTTTTATCAAAAACCAAATATTTCACATCTAAGGATTTTTGGTTGTGCTATATATGTACCAATTGTGCCACCACAACGTGCTAAGATAGGTCCCCAACGTCAACTTGGGATTTTATATTGGTTTTGATTCTCCGTCTATTAGTAGATATCTTGAACATTTAATAGGGGATATATTTACTGCACGTTTTACGGATTGTCATTTTGATAAGACACTTTTTCCACCATTAGGAGGAGATAAGACGCAATTGGAAAAACAACATGAGAATACTTGAAATGCTTCCACGGTATCTCATCTTGATCCTCGAACAAATCAATGTGAATCAGAAGTTCACAGGATTATTTATTTATAAACGATTGCAAATCAATTACCTGATGTGTTTACCGATACAAAGAAGATAACAAAATCATATATACCAACTGCTAATACCCTAGCACGTATTGATATCCCTGTAAGACAATCTGCTAATATAACAGCAAATGAATCTCAAACACGCAGGAAGCTTGGGAGACCTATTGGTGTAAAAGACACAGTTCCTAGAAAGAGGAAGGTATAAATGCATAAGCAAGTCAATATTCCTGAAGAAACCACAATACCTAAACCTCCAAAAGAAAGAACTCTTGTAAAAGAATTCCCAGAAGAGGAACCTCCTGAAAATATATTTCCTGCAGAGGAAAGTAATAAGATCTCAATAAGTTATGTGAATACAAGAGAAAAATGGAATAGAAATAAAATTGTTATCGACGACATATTTTCATTTAAAGTGGCTCTTGCAATTACAAGAAGTAATGTAGAAAATGAACCACAGACAGTTGACGAATGACAACATAGAAGTGATTGGCCAAAATGAAAAGAAGCTATTGAGACAGAATTAAACTCATTAGCACAACGCAAAATATTTGGACCCGTAGTTCAAACAATAGAAGATGTAAAACCGATTGGATACAAATAGGTATTTGTGCGAAAATAAAACGAGAAAAATAAAATCGTGAAATATAAAGCGCGACTAATAGCACAAGGTTTCTCGCAAAGACCTGGTATTGATTATGATGAGACATACTCTCCTGTAATGGATATCATTACGTTCAGATTCTTAATTAGTTTGTCAATCTCAGAAAGATTGGATATGCTTTTGATGGACATTGTGACAGCCTACTTGTATGGTGAATTAAATAATGATAGATTTATGAAAATTCCTGAAGGATTTAAAATGTCTGAAGCAAATATTTCAAAATCTCAAAACTTATATTCTATCAAGCTTCAAAGATCTCTGTATGGGTTAAAATAACCTGGACGCATGTGGTACAATCATCTCAGTGAATATCGATTTTAAAATGGATATGTGAATAATACAATTTGTTCATGCGTTTTTATTAAGAAATCAGAATCTGAATTTGCTATTATTGCAGTCTATGTCGATGATCTGAATCTTATTGGAACTCCTGAAGAGCTTACAACAACTACTAGTTATTTAAAGAAGGAGTTTGAAATAAAAGATCTTGGAAAAACTAAATTTTGTCTTGGATTACAAATTGAGGATTTATCAAATGGAATTCTTCTCCATCAATCCACATATACAGAAAAGGTTCTGAATCAATTCTATATAAATAAAGCTCATCCATTGAGTTCTCCCATGATTGTCCGATCATTAGATATACAAAATGATCCTTTTTTTCCTTAAGAAGACGATGAAGAACTCCTTAGTCCTGAAGTACCATACCTTAGTACTATTGGGGCTCTTATGTAACTTGCAAATTGCACAAGACCCGATATTGCATTTTCTGTAAATTTATTGGCAAGATATAGTTCTGCACTAACTCAAAAACATTGCAAAGGGGTGAAACACAAATTCCGTTACGTCCGAGGAACAACAAATCTGGGTTTGTTCTATTCAAAGGGACCAAAATCAAAGTTAGTTGGCTATGCAGATGTTGGTTACCTCTCTGATCCACATAAAGCACAGTCACAAACCGGGTATGTATTTACCTACGGTAACACTGTTATATCTTGGCGATCTATAAAACAGACGTTAACTGCAACTTCTTCAAATCATTCTGAGATTATCGCAATTCATCAAGCAAGTCGAGAATGCATTTGGTTGAAATCTATAATCCAACATATTCAAGACAATTGCGAATTATCCTTGATCAAAGATACCTCAACGATATTATATGAAGATAATGCAACATATATTGCACAAATTAAGGGAGGCTACATCAAAGGTGACAGAACCAAACATATATCACCAAAGTTCTTTTATGCACATGAACTCCAGAAAATGGTGATATTGATGTCTAGCAGATACGTATAAGTGACAACTTGGCAGACTTTTTTACTAAAGAACTCCCAACTGCAGCATTTGAGAAATTGGTACACAACATTGGCATGCGTCGTCTTAAAGTTTTGAACAATTGAAGCTATCAACTTCAACTTCATACCAGATGTATAAATGAGGGGGAGTCCCAAACTGTATTCTTTTTCCTTCGCCGCTAGTTTTTTTTTTTTTTTTCTCTCATAAGATTTTTCTTGGTAAGGTTTTAACGAAGCAGTTTTAGCGCACCCATTTTTCTTTCGCTAAGGTTTTTATAAGGTTTCTTGTGACAGTCATCCAAGGGGGAGTGTTATGAAAATATGTGTTGGTGGATGACCGAATGATATACCTAACAAATATCACATGGTTGCCTACCTCACTCCCAGCCTATAAAAGGAAGCTTGAGAAGGAGAGAAGAGAGAAAGAAAAGGAAGAGAAAGAATAAGAGAAAAAAAAGAAGAAAGAAAAAAGTAAAAAGTGTAGGTAAACTATTTAAATTTCAGTTGTCTTTTATAGTTTGTCTTGTGAAAGAAATACATTTTTGTGTGATCAAGAAGATCTATCCCTAATAGTTTCAGAAGAACTATTTAATTATTATTTGACTGTTTTAGAAGAACTAGTTTTATTATATACTGTGTTTGAATATTTTGCTTGCTTACTATTCATTTCATTTTATAACAGTTAATATATATTTAGTACCCGTTAATATATTAAGACAATATTATTTATTATTAATATAGTGTTTTTTATTATATATTAAATCATATTTGTGAGACATAAGGATAACTCTTGATTTTATTCCATGTTTGTTTCACATGAGGATCAAATAGACTACATGGAACTACAAGGAACTATTAATCCAGGGACAATGAGTCTCAGAATTTTTAGTTTGGGGTCTGCTTATCCAGTCACGTGAAGCAACGAGGCTTGATGAGTTCAATCACTCTTGAAATCCTTGACGGCTCCCCTGTTTTGTTTCAATTTCGGTTTCATTCATGATTTAGTTTTCCCTCTTCTCAGAACTAAAAAATTTGAGAATATATCGCTTTTCTTGTTCATGAAAATAAAAAAAAAAAACAAAAAAATAGAACTGTTGAAAACACCATCGTTTTCATATCATTTTCATTTTTAAATACAAACAGTTTTCATATCATTTTCATTTTTAAATACAAACAGTTTCGAAAACTCAGAAAATATCTTTTTAATGATTCATAAAACGGGATGTTTTCTAAAAAAAATTACGTAAATAAGTTCTGAAATCAGCTTACCAAACGAGGTTTCAACGGAAACACATTCCCGAACCAACCTGTCAAATGCAATTATTTTCAAAATTTAAAAAAACAAAAACAAAACCCGAAACATTTTTTGTTGCGGTTCCACTTTTGTTTTCGTTTTCGTGTTCTCTGAAATAAAGAAAAAAAAAATTTGGGAGCTTCTTGTATTTGATGTTCTCGGAAAAAAAAAAATGTGCCTATTCAAAACACCATTGGTTTCATATAGTTTTATGGTTTTTTGTCAAAAAACGGTACCGAAAATTCATTCCCAAAGCTGCAGTATTTTTTGAAAAATTTCTTATCTGAAACCGGGTTCTCCAAATGCAACCAAATCGCCAAGTGCATTTCCAACGAATTTCAAAAACGAAAATAGAAAACAGGAACTGAAACTGTAACCACGCGGAATGGCCCCAACATCGCTGCAGCTACTCCCCAGCTGGCCTTCCGAACATATTGCAACCAGCATCAGGAAAACTGGATCCTCTCAAACCCGAGAGCACGTTCACTGGAAGGCATTGTGACTCTATTTTACATGCCAAGTTAATATTCTTCATGCTCTACGTAGATATTAGAACTTCAGAAGTTGAGCATCTGTTATGCAAGGAACAGCTATATTGTATTCAAAATGGCAACAATGGCAAGTTCAACAATGGCAATAAAGGTAGAAACAGGTTGATTTCCCGGAATTAAGGCCAACACAGTAGCAAACAAGTTGCGGCCTACCTTACTGCACAAACACTACAAATTCGAACAAATCATAAGAGTTAAATAGTTGATTCCCATTGTTGCAATCTGAAGTACTTCAAACCAGAAGCTATAAGAAACTGATTTGCTGCTAGCCAACATAGAGCTCTTTGTAGTATCCTACACTTCAATTTTTTCCTTCCTTGAGAAAATAACACAACAATAACTCGAGTTTCCAATGCCCATATCAATTGTGCTGCAGAACATAACTCTCATATTCTTCTTCTTATTATTCCTTTTTTCGCTTTCTTTTTTTTTTTGGTGATTCCTTTATTCTTTGTAATTTGCAGAAGATGACGTATATAAAATTCAATATAAACATGTTAGCTTATAAAAGGAAAAGTAAATGCAGAGAAAGTCATTTACAATGCAGAGATAAGTTTGAGAGAACCGCGACCTCGATATGAAAATGAAAATATTAGATCACCTTAGATACATTTTGCTTCCAGACTAGAACAAATAATGACCTAAAATTTGCAGCTGCTGTCACTAATTACACTTCTCAAAATCAGTACATGACATGAAAGCCCAGCAAAACATTTTGAAAGAAGCTCCTTGCCGATGTGACAAGTGGAAACCGATGCATGTTCCTATACATGCATATGATCACACTCAAAAAAACAAAAAAAGAAGCTTCCTAAAGAATACACCTCGTGAGGAAAGATCACAAGGATAAAAAAATGAATGGATCTGGACTCAAACAAAGATCCGCGTAAATGAAAAATATATGCTATACATGGATGTGGTGCTAGGCTACGAAAATATATGCACAGTTTTCTGCCAATGATTGATGTGCAGATTTTATCGCATAGAGGCATTTTTAAGGATGGGGATTCCAGTATTCACACCGTGACATATTCAGTCTGAGCATTGATGTAGAAATGCAAACCCTGAGTTTTCACGAATCAATGGTGGAGGTTGAATATCGGCTATCTCTACTTGTTGCATTGACTTGGAGATGTCATCCACAGAGAAAGGAATGCTGCATGGATATTTGTTTGCAAAGTAGTTGAGAAATATATACTCGTAAAACCATGATGGGCAATTGATGCACATAAAACAGAATGCCGAACTGCTATTTATAGTCAAACTCAAAACGCTACCTCGAATCATCGTCTAACAAAAACGAACTGCTTACAGCATTGTTCGAGTCCTCTGTCATTATTACCCTCATACTTGAAATAACCTGTACCATCAGCAAGGATTTTTAAAATGAATTTGCTAGGAAAACATGACACGGGATAGGATAACTCAGTGTCTCCAAAATTAACTTACATCTGAAGACACGCTGTGTGTGCCATATTTGTCATCCCAGTACATTGTACTGATCCTGTATAATTGCTGTATGCTGAGCACCTGAAGAAGCATCAAACAAAAAGTAAATGACGAAAAGGGCAATAAAATAGGAAGCTACGATATTTAAAAAGGAAAAAAAACACAGTTAAAACAGATCGGTTTCACTCACGGGGCAAAGTTCATTTGTTATTTCATTCAATGTCTTTTTGGGCTTTTGATGTATAACCTGAGTCATGAGGAAATGATACGGAAGGTACATGAGCAATAAAGGTGATGGTAACAATAATCAATTAAGTATGCAAGACCACAAAACCATATCTTACCAGGAACCCAACTGCCTGTCTAATATGCTTCAGCTCATCCCAAGCCGAGCCTGCATACTGAACCCAAAAGATGTGGGGTGAAGACAGGAAAATGACCACAGTTAAAAAATAGTTAAATTGTTGAATAAAGCTGACCTCCTCAGTTGCATCGCAACACCACTGTTCTAATTCAGCTAACCCCGCTTTTACGTACTCCCCATTACTGAACGAGCAACACTCACGTCGCAAAAGAAGACTGCAAAGATGAAAAGATGAAGGTCAATGCTTATTTGTAGCAAGTGCCAATATATTAATTGGAAGGTTAAACAATTAGATGGGGGTATGGAATAACAAATTTATAAGAAGATTTTGGTGCATTTACCTATTGAATAATTGCACATTGATAAATGAGAATATCTGAGTCAGCACTTTGCGTACTAAGAAGGAGGGAACCTGTAGAGCCAAAACATGTAAAGAGTATGCTACGATTCTTCAAATGTTAACACTGTTCTTGCCATATTATGGAAACTTCTAAACTCACGTAGTTTGCTTTCATTATCTTCACGTAGTTGTTTAGGCTTTTGACGATGCTTTGCCAATGAGCAATCAGAGCTTGTTGAGCAACAGCATTAGCTTGGGAACGCCCCTTCACTAAACCTGCTCGAGATGTCCTAGGTGCCTGCATCGAACCACGCTCTAATTTCAAATCCAGAAGAGAGAGCTTTTTACCAGTATACCTTTTGGTTTTTCTAGCCTTTGGGATAGTTGGGCTGCCTCAGATGGCTAACCCTACTGCTTTTAGATTAGTTTGCATAAAATTATCGATATCCATGGAAAACTGACTGACATTGTGCATGCATTTGAGGGCTGAAAGACGTATTGGTTCAAAAGTCCTCGAAAACAAGAAGAATGTGCTAGTTACTTATTTATTTATTTTCATAGGTGTGCTTGTTATTCAAATTTTCTTTAATCGATTCATATGGGCTACAGAAGAGCCAGGAGGTTACCTTGGGCTATATTTCCTTGTTTTACTATCTTAGCTGAGAGTACAGACTTTTGAAATCATTGAAGCTAGGTATGTCCAACCAGCATCATTGGAATATGAGTTTTGAACAATACGCACTAAGGCTAGGAGGATTGGTCCTACTCCTGAGTTGAAGAGTATACAACAATGGAAATTTTATATTTCTATTTATTAAGAATCACATAAACAAGGTTAACATGACATGTCTAAACTAACATTTTTTTTTTTTTTGCTTGCAAATGAAAGCAATCACAGCATGTATGCTTAAAATAATCACAGATACCTGGATACATAATCCGAGCAATGGGGAAATCTCTTTCTTTAGATTGTCTCTTATCATCCCATATATTTTTTCAAGGAAGGCAGTAAGCTGCTGTTTAAACAATAAAGCTGGATATTTGGCCTCAACTTGTCGTAAGTCGTCCAGTCTACCAAGCACTCGACCGTTAAGAAACGAAAGCCCAGCACTTTGGGGTGATGCTCTTATTCCCTGAAATTAAATAATTTAACACGGGTTAAACAAAAAAAAAAAGAGCAGGCAATCATAACTCGATACAAGAAGATACCAAGAAGGTAAGTTTTTGTTCATACTTGAGACATCCTCCCAAAAAGGGAAGCTGAAGTTGATCTCCGCCGCTGGGGAGTCAAGCTAGATGCTCCACTTGCTTTGAGTGTGTGTTGTAGGAGCAACAACAAAGTGGATGTATTAGATAACCAGTAGGCTAATACATCCTTATTATCTTGCACCTTCATAAAATTAGAAGTTTTTGATGTTAGCAGCAGGTAGTCATTGATCTCATACCTTAGGGGCAAAATACTATCAAGACAATTTAGAAGTTGTTCCAAGAGACTCAGAAAGTGGTGGACAATATAATGATGATTGTACTTGGAAATGGATCAAGATACCCACGTCTATAGTTTACCTCTATGGCTGAAGCAATTGTTTGAATTATACGGTCAAATACACTAGTTCTTTCTACTTCAAATGACCTCCAGTGAAGGAGGCATTTGTATATGACACAAGCAGCAACAGGCTTGCCCCCAGAAAATCCCAAGTCTTGTGTAATACACTTGATTAGCAGGTCATGGTTCTCCTGTACCAGCACGGAAGATTGCAGAAAGCATATTATAATCTAATTACGAACCTTTCAGAGTCAAGATCAAAACGGAAAACCAAATAGGTATTAGTCAAGCATGAAGGATACAATTTGCTACATGCATGCCAATGGCCACTTACTTGCTGCTTTTCATTGAGAGATTTCTGTGGCTTTTCCTCAGATTCAGGGTCCCGTGGATTTGATACAGCAAGAGTCATGTCCTGAGACAAAGAGCAGATTGTAAGCAATATAATTTTCTGGACATCATTCACCTCATCAAACTTTGCCCAATTCTGCATCTAGTGAAAGTAATAATATCTTCTTACTGATTTAATCTTTGTTTCTCCATTTAGAACATTGCCATTCTCCGGAGTTCTCTGTAATTTTGTAAAGAAACACTCAGAATGCATCTACATGAACAAGTATATTGGTGAGTAAAGATATAATAATACATTAGTACCTGAATAATTGTTGTCTTTGGACGTGCAGATAAAGGTTTCCCAGTGGGGGACATGGTCAATGCTTGTTGACGAAGTACTTGATTCTCTGACTCTGTATTTGAAAGTTTCTCCTCGAGCCTGAATCAGAAAAAGTAGAAGCTTCATAAATATTACCACAATCTTTACAACACTTGAAAGCATAAATGTATGCATGTGGATCTACACATATAACAATTGGTATCTCGCCAACATGAGCTTTCTTGACAAAAATATGTAATGGCAAACTAAAAATGCAATTGGAATAAAGCACAGGCAAAAATTATAGAAAAACGTCTCCTTGCCGGTCACTATTCATGGCAACTAAGGTTGTTGGAGACCCATTCATGTAGCCAGACCCAAAGGATTAACACGTGTCATCTGCCTGATTGTTTCTTCATACAATGTCTTTACTATTTAAAATAGATCTATTTCTAAAACTTCCATCTCTCATATTAGTTTGCAGACCTCTGTACAGAATCTTGAAGCTGGTCCATTTTATGCTCGGCATCTTCAAGTTTATTAACCAGCACTGTGTTTCTGACCTCAGCATCTGTAAAAGCCTTCCTCGTTTCTCCAGCTGCCTGTCTTTCTGACAATAGCAAAGCCTGTATAATTTGAAGCATTTCTCTGAGTCAGTGAACTCCACAAGTTCAATCTCTACATCATTTATAATCAATCAGTAATTTGAAATATGGCCAAATTGAATTCCAAGAATTGCCGAAAGATAATCACTAACACTGTGTTCAGGTGTAGCAACTTCAAATTGATAGCAAGCAAATATATTGCTGGAAAAACTGATGCAACCAATATTAAGCCAATGAACAGTCAAAGCCAGGTGTATAAAACTGTTGGAGAGCTTGATATGCATTCTTGGGTCCCTTACCTAACAGCTTAAGCCTTTGGGTCTAGTGGGTGTTCTAATATGGTATGATTGGTATTAGAGCTCAGGTTGGGGGAGATCTTGGAATCAAGTCTCTCTGTCTGCATTCATTTCCCAGTTGCAATATGTTTCTTTCTGTCTGTACCTTGCATCTCCACGTGTAAGACGGGTTGCATGTGAAGGAGGGTGTTGGAGAGTTTGAAATGCATTGTTGGGTCCCTTAACAGGCCAAGAGCTCAAGCTTTTGGGATTATCCTTATAGATTGGGGACTAGTGGTGTTCTAACAAAACCAAGCTGAAGTGATAGTTACTCCATCATGAGAAGGGTATTGAGGATTGCAAAATCTAGCATTCATTGAAAATATCAAAGTATTTCCTAAATGGCACAATGTTTGATGGAACCCATACAAACAAACTGATGCAGAATAGGATACACGGCGACAACATAATTCACAAAAATTTAGCTTTATCACCCCTGCAGTGGAGGGATAAAAAGTCTAAAGACCAGTCCAGCATTTAAAGCTTCAATCTATTCTATTCAACCCAGGATACCTCAATTACATCTAGGGATCTAAAGCTTCCACCAGCCAGATGGAGTTTGTAATCACATAGTCTGTTTTAGTGCAACATATCCTAACAATATGAAATATGAAGATCCACCATACTCAAGTTGTCCAACCTACAGAGTATTTTTTTCACATTCTTTAGTCTTTGCTATTATACATATCAATAATAATCCAAGTCATAGGATGTACCTTCAAACTCTCTACTTCAGCTGTTAATGAATCAATCTTTACTGTGTCTTGAACTATGACCGGGGTCTCCTTAACTACAGGAGGTGCTTCTTCAATAGCCTTGCGTGCAGCCTCTCGTTCTTTGATAACTATGATGTTTGCCTCTTCTACTTGTATTTGCATTGCATGCAAAGCATCCTGTAACTTCGCAATTTCTTGGGTCTTTGCCTCTTCCAGATCAGTCTGTATTTAACAAAATAGAGATATGTTACAAGTCAATTATTATCAACTGCTATACCATCCACAGAACTGAATAAACTAGTAAAGAATGACAGAAAATAATATGAACATTACCCTTAATCGCTTCTCAAGCTGCAACCGCCATGTAAGTTCTTCCACACGCTTTTCTAGCTTGTCTTTTGCTTCTTTAAGGGCCCCTGTTTCTCTTGCAGCCTGAATGAATTTGCATGAACAGTTAACAGGTAGAAAATTGTTCCCATACACAACCACATGATGCATTAAAACTTCCAGAAAGAGAAAAGAACATAAAGGATTCGGATGGAACCATTTTGAGCTTCCTGAGCTCTCTCCTAGCAACTCTTTGCCTCCAACCACATTGAGAAACAATAGCAGCCTTTTGGAGACTCTTATAATAAGAATATGCTCTGTGACAACGCAAATGAGCCTGCAAGCCAGTAACAAGATCATTCATTCAACATACAATTATTAAAAAACCAAATTAAAATTGAGACTAGTCAGCACTATATGGCACTAGGACCTGGATAATGATTGCAGCCTTAGTTTGCTTTCTGAATCTGAATTCATTGTGAGCATTCATTGCCCTTAAGCCTGTCTGCAATGTGATTGCAGATGATTGTACTGTTAAGTAGGATTTCCTGGTAATATATCGTCGGAAATGCTTCTGGATCTTCAGAACGGCCGCTTCCTGTCGCAACTGCTCATATAGCTTGCAAGCCAGCATACCTGATTAAGTATCCCCCCCCCCCCCCCCAAAAAAAACCCGGAAAAAAAATAATAATAAAATATAAAAAAGAAGGGGGGGGGAATCATGTTTCATACGCATCAGAATTGCAAACACCTAGGCAAAGCAGCTAATAAAACGAGCAAGTGTCAATGTAAGTGATTTTTATGTCAAAGATAGATTGCCTTCTTGTTAGAATATATAGCCTTCTAAGACGTTCCATTTTCAGCAGTACAACCAGCACCATGCATAAGCCAACCACACAAATTTGATTCACTGAATGTGCCAGCTAGCTTAGTTGCTAAATTCTCTTGGTAGTTGCACCAGAGACCTAGTATAAAGTTCCACCTTCTGGGTTGAGGGGTTCTATGAGGAGATGAAGGGCAACCACCTGTTGTGTTACCCATCGTCGTTGGTCAACCATCCTCCATCCCCCCACCCAGACCAAAAAAAGGATCTATTAGATAATTTATATATGATTTTAAATTACATCTTACTTATCAACCCCTAGACTATAAATATATGCACATCAAACAAGTTCATCCATTCATTCTTCTAATATTACTAGAGTTCTACTGTAACTTTCAGACAAGGAGTTCCTAAGTCACCTGGCCCAAAACCTATGGAAAAGACAGCAATTTTGAAAAGCCTCTTTGACCAACAATGCCACACCACATTTTTTTTTTTTTTGGGGATAAATATCCACACTACATTTGAGACTGCACATTCAATGAAAACATAAAAACAAGCTCGAAAGACATAATTTAGAAGGGACTCATAAATTTACCTCGCCAACATGATTGCAACTGAATAGCAGCTTTGCGTAATGAAATGAACTCCTTTCGAGCAATGTAAGTACGAATTTGCCTTTGAATTTTTTTAGCCGCATTTCCAAGAACCTCTGCTCTTCTAGCATCCAGCTCAGCCATCTGACCAGCTCGCAGGAAGACCTTTGTCTTGCCTATCTGCCAAACCAAGTTCATTGAATAACATATGGAAATAGTTGCTCTCAGGACCCGTTGGTAGATTACAACACATAAAAGTGAATATAAATAGACATTTAAGCAAAACACGAGGGTCAAAATTTTGAGTAAAAGTAAGACTAGAATTTGCAAGTCACTTAGCTATCAAGTGAAAATACCAGAACAAATAGCATGATCAGGACAATGAGTTCAAGGAAATATCATGATTACCTGACAACCTTTCAATCCCATTTCATCCAGAATCATCTGGCATGCGACCTTGTCATCATAGCTGCACCAAAAGTAATCATTGTTTAACAAAAAACAAAATGAAGAGGAACAAGAATAGGAGGAAGGCATCAAGAAACAAATACAAAAGAATGAATCATAGGCCGTTACATAGTTAATCAACTTAAAAATAGCTAGCTGAACCATTTTTTGACAGCATCTCCATTCGGACCCTTGAATTAAACATTGGAAAACTGAAAAATATGAGGAAGCCTACTTTCCGTCCAAAGCTTCTGGAGCAAGGACACCAAAACGGAGGAGAAACTCGTAGAACGTTCGTCTAGTGGGGTATCCCGCACAGCTGATCCTGATTGCCTCAAGAACACCCTACAGCACAAAAGAAGGGAAGGCATATAATTAAAAAAAAAAATGAATTACAAAATGATAGGTTGAATTTTACAGGTTAGATTTATTCTTTTGAAGTG
>CM065381.1:11182500-11200000 GCA_033060915.1 Euryodendron excelsum | reverse complement strand
CAAATCACATTTCTCAAACATTCTTCTTTCGCACTGCTTCAGAATGAAACGAATAAGGCAGCAGTCCAAATAAAAATGCTTTAATATGCTGGCCCCCCACCCGCTAAAAAGAGCCCTGCCCTAAGATAAGTAACACTAAACAGACACGATGCAGAAGGAACCAAGCAAACGAAAAAGTGGAGCACAAGGTGATCAAGCAATCTGGTAACCACATTGCACATGCAGCAACTACATGGAATCTCGAATTTCCATAGATGACGCAATACTATCAAGTATCAACCACTTACTTTCTCAAAATTATCCAGACAAAGAAAGCTAAGAAGCTAAGGTGCACCAAACTGCCTTGACATAGCAATGTCTCTCCGTTAAGAGCAAAAGAAATCCACGGAAAACTATCACCAAGCTTATGCCCTTCAGCCCCTTCCATTCTCATCTTTTGCACCACCACATTTTTCTACCTCCTTGAATCTTGGCAGAATAATCCTCTGGAGAGAGGGAGAGAGGGAGAGAGAGAGCGAGAGGCTCAACTACAACTAACTAACAAAGCAGCTAAATTCAACTCACTATCATGTGCAGGACTCAAACCTAGCATTCCATCTCATATACCAAGACCCAACCAGAAGACATGCTCCATCGAGAACCATCTCCTCCTCCACACACAATAACCATCAACAACCCCTCCTGGGAAAAAATACATCATTTAAATCTTCTTCCAAATTGGCACTCCACAATGTCAGAGAAACCCCACTACTCAATCCCATTTTTTAACCTTTCATATTTTAACAAACTCATACAATTTTTTTAACAAACTCGTTCACAACTGTTCCTAGAACCCCAAAAAATAAGTTCAATCACCTCCCTAAACCACCAATTCTAACTAGTACAAACCACAACCATTTTTAATTATTCAAGCTTCCATAAGGTTCCTCCAATCTCAATTTTTCTTATTGATAAGCCAATTGATATGAAGTTTTACTTTTCAAACTTTATCTAATTGCCTAATTTGTAGTTTAGCATTTGAAATTCAATGAAATTGTAGAAAGTTCCATCAATTTATTAAACTTCATAACTTAATGAAGTTTAAAACCTTAGCATGACATTCTCAGTACGGTGTCTTATCAATGTGTTTCACTTCAAGCTTAAGACGGTGAAATAACAGCGAACTAATAATTGGAATGATCGGTTGTTAATCAATGTTCCTTTACTAGGCACTATTACACTTATGTTTCAAGTAGTTTTTACTTTTCTTAGCTAGGTAACATAACAGAAATGTGTACCAGCCCAAAATATGCACAAAAATTGGAAGCCCATCCACAGTTAAACGAAAGGAGGTCAGGCCAGGAAACATACCCTTTCAAGCAAAGTATTCACCCAAGAAAATGCAAACAATAAATCAGATGGAAACTCAAATAATTTTCCGACAGACTCAAACTCTCCACCACTCCGTACTCCTTATTTCAGTCAGATAGTTAATATTTCATTTTGAGGAGTAAAAATCTGGTCAAAATTAATATTATAGACATGTAGATGATTCCAAACCATTTCAATGCCCATCATGGACTATGGACTGATCAACATAATTAAGCTAGTAGCACTCACCGTTTTACCATTTGTGGCCTGAACATGGACCTCTTGACCATTGATTCGGATAACTTCACCATCAATCCATGCCAACACCGGATCCTCCACCCATACACGTGAACCTACAATTATATTAACCGGTGCAGCCTGCAAACAAATAAACACAATAGACATGTAAGTAAAACAACTAAGTGAAATCTCTAAATTCAAAACAGTATGACCGAGTCTTTTGCTTTCATATATCCTTTACATATAAATGATATAATAAAATATTCAGCATTATGAAGTTCTAGAGATTTTAATACCAACTTACAGTAAAAGCCCTAAAAATGGACAGTGTGCTGGTGCAATATGTATACACATTATTCAGACTAGTTCTCAACACACACAGATAGAGAACTTTGAGAACAGGGACATAAGGCCTCTTGGCTTGAGTTGAACTGTAAGTACGTTTGGACAAAGAATGGGTCCAACTTTTTAAATGTGATTAAGATAATTATCCCAAAATGTGAGCTCATGAATTCTGCAATTGTTAATGCAGCTAAATAGAAAAGTTCCCAAAATAGTATGATAACATGACAAGTTAAAGGGGATAAAATGATGATGGTTGTCAAAAGAAATATGAATTGTAGAAATTATCTACCAATTTGATGTAAATAATGCATTTTTAAGCATCCAAAACAGATAAATCAAGTCACTACATGCGTAACCTGCAAATGTACAATGGAAATACAAGAATGGCAAGCAATATATAGTGACAACCTCCATCTCACAGTTCTAACCAACAGAAATACAACTATAAGTTGCAACATTGTTTACAACTCTTTCAGTTTTAGCACTAACTGCGCAGATACTCGGCTACAATCCTCCTCCTCACATGCCCATTTCTGAATCTACCCCAATTACAATAGCTGATGCCACCACCATGCATCGATGCGTTTTCTACATGTTCAAAGGTAATGTGATAGCCCATTGTACATGCTGGCCACATCAACCTTACAAACCTCGATGCCATCTTCTTTTTGGGTAAATATAATCATATATCTAAGTATTAAAATTTTTCAAAACATAGCAGCATAACTCAAGTTTCCACTTAAGAAGGAAACCCATTTTCTTATATCCGTTTCTCTATAAGTATTACTACTGCATAAGCCTATATTAAAAAGTAACTAATTTGGTCATTAAATTGATTATACTTCTGCAATCGAGTAAACCTCGATGATTGGCAAAGAATAACTTAATCTGCACATATCAGATAAGTCCTTTACAGTGCTCTACACTTTATTACTTGCATAGCATTATATATGTGTACAATAAAAAAGCAATGCTAGAGAAAATCATGTACTCCTTGACGCCCAAAACCCTAGTGTTAGATAATAGCGGCTGCACTTAGTTTCTAAGAAAAGCATTCTATTTTCTCTAGGATGCATTTCATAACCATTCAAATCTATCATCTATCACTCTTCATACCTAAACTTAGTTTCATATCTATATCTATATATGGGAGCAAACAAACCTCACAAAAAATGAATTCAATCAAAGTCCTTCCGCCTAGTAATTTTAAAAACTACCCTATAACATCAATGTGTCAAGGAAAATCAAAAAATATTGTTTTCATGTCTCAATTACAAACAGCATTTAAATATGGACTCTAAGTTGAACAGATTTGACTATAGCAAAAATCAATCATCCAATGAAATCAATCAATCAACAAAACAAACAACACGAACAGTCGCTTCATTTCCTTGACATACCATTGATGAGTTTTGAATTTCGATCTCCTTCTCTTCAACTCATCAAGAAAAGAGAACGAGACGACGAGAACTGAGACTCAATGAGTCAGATCGGAGCCAATGGAGACTCGAAAGCCTTGGAAATTCAGAGAAGATGGTAATGAGAGAACTTCTTTGCTTCTGTTAAAGCGTTTGCGTGCCTTTTTGTTTTCCCTCTCTCTCTCTCTCTCAGAAATGAGGTGTTTTTGAGTTTATATACAGATGCGAAAGTGCAAGGCTCTTTCTCTTTCTATATTTGCATACTCACTCTCTCTCTCTATATATATATGCATATGTTTCTCACTCTACATATGCGCATTTTCTTTCTCACTCTAAAAGCTCTCTGGTCAGCTGGGTATTTGGGGTGGCTGGTTAGGACAGGTCGTGGGGCTCCACACACAAGGTTGGAAGCGGCTCTCAACTCTGAAACTGACATTAATTAGAGAGGCTGATTAAAGAGTAATTAAAAGGATTTTATTTTCTGTTCATCAGTTTGGGCGTACTGTTTGTTCTTAATTACAGAATCACCCTTCATGGTTTAAATTGAGAAACGGTCTCCAACGCTGCTGGACACTTGATTAACTTTAGCATGTTTTTTTAAAAAATACATATATATGTTTATATTTATTTTCCAGTGTTCATGAGCATCGAGCATCAATATTTTCACCAATCTCCATGAGAGAGAACATTTGAGAAAATATAATTTCAACCCAAAAGGCTCAACTAATGACACGTCTGTAGCAACTTATTTATTTTTTGTTAACTCTTTTGAACGAATATTTTACACACTTTTAGATTATGCTTTTGTCTCTAATATGATATTATCTAATTCTATAATAATTAAAAGGAAAGAAAATAAATAAACAAAAGGAGAAAGTGTGTTCCAATTTTGTAATTATAGCCAATGTTGAGGCCATATTGAGATGGGATAAGTTTGTAATTTCACATAAATTTTGAAGTGAAATTTAAGCTGACATTTGCAAAAAAAAATTGCGCCATTACAATTGGATTTCTGCCCACCTTTCGCTGGCGCATCTTAACAAACTCCTTATCATCAACAAGTGTTTTTTTGGGTGAATAGTAAAATAATTAACGAGCTTTTAAAATATATTTAGGCATAATTTGTTTTTGTCTTTCGAGTCAATATTAAATAAATTTAAAATTGAGCTGAAGTAGTTTAATATTTTATATATCTTTAAAATAACTATTAGTTTTTTAATATTTTATATATCTTTAAAATAATTATTAGTTTTTCCGAATTAGCGTTTTACGCTTTAATTAATTGGCCGCTAAATCCAAAGTTTTAATATTGCTTCGAAAGTACCCCTCAAATCCCTTCGGCGAATTACTTGCAGCTTTCGAACGATACTTTCCTCATCCTCGAGGAGTTAGAACAATAGTAGGAGAATGGGGAGGTGAGTTTTTTTTTTGGCTAAATACTTATTCATATTAATTTATCAAGACAAATTTAAGTGAAACTAAAAAATATAATGAATTTCAAAAAGAGTTCAAACTTAACTTGTTTATGTGACGAGTTGATCTTAAAAAAATTATGAGTGAATCGAACACAAGTCAAGTTTAAGTAATTTTAATTTTTAGAAAAAAAGAAAAAAAAACTTAGGTACATTTATTTTTGTACGAGTTAAACAAGTAAGGTAGCTTTACTTTTGTTCCTACTAAAATTTTATGAACATTTTTTTCGACGACAATATTTTCATTTTCATTGGCCAGGACGTGGCACGAGCAAAAGCCCAACCAATCATTTGGGTACACGTGGAAAAGTTCAGGAGCCAACGAAACTCGTGATCAGCCCCGTGAGACCGGGGGGCAATAGTATAATTTCACAAGCATATTAATGTCTGTACTAGGAACTCGGTTCTCAAGTTTCTTTTTTAATACTTTGTTACTTTTTTTTTTGATACTTGGTTCTCAAGTTTCGGGGTCTCAACAATGTCATGACTTTGCGCACATGTGCGGAGGTTTTCTTATCCTCTGTTGTCTAACCCATTTTTTCAAATTCCAACGGGCGAGTCCCCCGTGTTTCACTCACACCCAAAAATGACTGTCTTCAACAATTATTTGCTCACGTGTCGCAATTTGATTCGAGCCATTCGATCAGTGCGTGTGAGCCTATTTTTTGATATTTTCTTCTATTTTTGCCACTAGAACAGTTTAAAAGAAAATGATGAGCAAGGTGTTTGCTTAGTTCCTTTGGCATGCTGAGCAGCATTGGCTACTTCAGCAAATTACACATTACCCTTTATTAGAGAAAGCGGTATGTATTTATGAAAACCCTTATTTTTAGTTTCTACACAAATATTAAGTGTTAAGCCCTTATTTTCAGACAAATATTCAGGGTTCGTTTGGCACCGGCATTTCACTTAGTTTTTTATAAGATTATAAGTAAGAAAGTCAAATCTTTTTAACTTTTTTGCTTTTTAATTTTTACTTTTTTGCTTATTTTTAGTAAAAATAAAGTAAAAAAAATTGACTTTTTTACTTGTGAACTTAAAAAAAACTTGGCAAAAAAATATATCAAACGAGCCCTCAGTGGGAATATAGTAATAAATACTCCCTCTCATATTCAAGATTTTTAGTGCAGCAATTAAAATACACAAAAACACAAATGAAAACAAAAATAGTATCCTAAACACAAGTCCTACAAACCTATTAGATTTTTTCCCTTGTTTTCAAGGTAGTGATGGTTGTTCTAAGAGGAATTTGAAGACCGAAATTTTAATGGGGAGGCAAAACTCATATTTTAAGATACTAATATGTTTTTAAGGTCACAATAAATCTTATATTTGATTGGCAATAGTTGATATGAAATATTTATTTCCATAAACATGAGAAAATATTGGTTACAACTGGTATACTACATCATTATACTAATATGATACAATAGATCAATAATATATAGTTATACGAGTATCTGAAATTTTAATTATTACAATATCATCTTGGTTTAAACGTAAAAATTTCAACTTTAATTTTTTATAATTACGATTTATTTGATTATATGACTCTCATTTATTAACTTCTTGTACCATTTTGGTCCCACGCTCGTACCAGTTATTTACTCAACAAACGCTTACAAATACACATGCACATGGAACCCGTGGTTATATTCCCGATAGGATATATGGATGATGGACGCCAGACTATTATTCCATCCCTCTTCCTCCTCTCACCTCCTCAAACACAACCCACACCATCACCGAATCGCCAATATCAGCGGCCGTCGCACACCCATCATAGAATGGACCGCATCCACATCACCCACTTTCGATTCCTCCTCCGTCACCAACAACAGCAGCTCACCAGTAAGCACATCATAGTCGCAATAAGTGGCGGCAAAGCACAGACGGCCGGCGGAGGAGACATCCAGGACGAAAGCCCGCAGCTGCAGCTCCACCCACAACTTCTCCGCCATGTACGTCCCTTTTAGCTCCAACCCCAACAAAGCACCCACCGACGAGTCGTACTCTCTCGACAAGATTGTCCACCGGATCCGCTCCTGCGGCCTCCTCGACGTCCAGAGGGTTTTAGCAGAAACCCATGACACATTAAATCTTAAATCTCCTAGAGAAGGATAAGAGGGAGAAATCAATTCTAAATCAGAAGCATTTTCTTGATGTAACTTTGGTAACATTGAAAAGGAAGCAATAAGCACTTCTCAAACAAAAAGTAAATCTTCAATATCCTCCAAATATACAAAATTAGCTCATTTCAAGAGTAATCATATTATTATAGAGTGATATGCTCCTGCCATCCAATAAGCAAATCTTCATATATAGCTATATCTACTAGACATAGCTAATGTACCTATAAAAATAACAACGAATCAAATATATTCTACAGCGCAATCTATTTAACCCCAAGAAATAATGACACTATGATTTCAAATAGTTGCGTGCTAACTGGCGTTGGAATATCTCCGTAATAATTGTTCTTTAATGCACAATTCAACTTCCATATATCTTGGTCAGAACCGTGTTACCACTAAAATAGAGTTGGTCTGCCATCCGAATTGGGGGCTGCAGCAGAACTTTAAAATAAATGTTTCATGAACCCAAGTTTGTACATTTTTTTAACAAATAAGATTTAGAAATTGTAGATAATATGTTTTGGAAATGATGGGTAAGAACGGTATCACGCAGCTGAAATAAGAAATGAGAGAGGTGGAGATCAAGAACAGCTAAAACCAAAGAACAGCCCAAACCAAAAATACACCTCTGAAACATCATTAGATGCAAATGCTGCTATAGTTGTGGGTGGAGATCAGTATAAACACAAATTTCAAATTTATATCTCAATCTAATGTAGAATGGATTCCATCTATATCATCGCACAGCAATCCAAAAGCCCCAAACAAGGTTTACATGAAAGATACAAACTTATACGTACATATACAAATGTTCTCCTTTTGTAGGCTAACATATCTAACATCTAATGTGTAGACTTCTAAATTGTCCCAATTTCCATTCAACGGACAACCAAACTGGCGCCAAATGTATTTCGCAATCTAATGCAGATTGAATTTGTATCTATATCATCATCCAGCAATCAAAACCACAGAACAGAATATAACTAAGAAATATATACATATATACTCACATATATACATGTTTATAGAGTAGTTACCTTGGGGTCAAATTGCATTTTCCAGACTTCAGAGGGCGGGGCTTCGAGAGTGGCGACGGTGTTATTGTGGTCGACATCGAAGACCCAGACAAAGTTGTCGAGGGAGGCGGAGGCGGCAATGACACGGAAGGAATTGGATTTCAAAATGGAAATGAAAAGGATTGGATTTGGATTTGTAGGGAATTCTATTTTTTGTGTTTGGAACTAACGGGGATTAAAAGGAAAAAAATTCCACTATTTTATTTGTTTGGTCTTGACTAGGAATTTTTGAAGGAAAATATTATTCTTTCAGAATTTTTGTACAAAATTTTGAACCAGAATAATGTGGCAGTGATAGTTTTATAATTAAAATGCATCTTGATGGATTCTTTGTTTTAAAGTAATAGGCGCACAACTTAGTCACATTATTCTGATTATATTTTTTAGTTATATATTCTGGTTGTATAACATTATTCATTTTGAAAAGGAAAAACTTTAGCTGGCCCTATTGCATTTAGGTGTCTTTGATATTGGGTCTAACATTTGGAATTTATGTGTTTTGCATTGAATTCATTGTGTTTTGACTATTTCCATTCGTGCCCCCCACTTTGTCTATCTCGTTCATTGCACCCCTCCTATCTTTCTCATTCCAAAATCCAAACTCTCCGTTCTCCATATAGAAAAATGCTAGTTGTGCCTGTTGGACAGGCCCTAATTCATTTGGCAAATCTGTCAGGGCTCACTTGCTGCTAGTGAGTCACAATTGATGTGGCAAGTATCAGTTGGCACCTGTTGGACAGTCACCGGCTAATACTAGAGCTTCTCCATATATTCTTCCACGTTGAACGGATATTTTGCCACTCTTATTTTTTAATTTTGGAACACAGTCAAAAACAGCAGCTATAAAATATCCTGGAGAAGCAAACTGCAAAGATTCCCTGGAATACGAACTAAAAGAGGAGTTAAAGATTTTGCAAGGGCTTGAGAAGCCATCCAATTGGCACACCCATTTGCAAGGCGAGGACACCAAACAAAGGACCAACTAGATTGCTTCCACCACTGATTTAACATTCCATTTACTAGAAGATTGCTGCCCAGCTAGCATGTGAATGACTTCCTTTGAATCAGATTCTATAACGGTGGAGTGAGCCTGAGAGTTAGACGTCATTCTACAAACAATTCTAATGGCCCAAGTTTCAACTACCAAAGCTGAGGACACACAAATGCGACCAAAATTGGATTCCCCTATCTTCCCTTAGAATTTCTGGCTATAACAGCAAAAGTTCCTGCTTTAGAAGATGGCTGAAAGGCCCCATCACAATTATATTTGACATTATTAGCTTCAGGAGACTTCGGATCAACATCATGCAGAATCTACCTTTGCCACTTTATGCTAGTGTATTTTTATTCCTTTTCTTGTCTTTTGAATTACTTAATTGTGCTTTTAAAATTCAATCCCAGGATCTTAGATTTAGGGAAATAAAAAGGAAAGGAAAAGGTTAAATAAAGAAAATTAAGTGAAAGAAGCTAAATTTTTTTATTTTTTTGATTGGGTTTGGAAATGAGAAGTATTTTGCCAAAAAGAATCCTTTTCTTCTTTGGTTACCTATAAAAAATGAACTCATCTAAAGTGATTTCATTTTCCTATCATTTCCTTCACTTCATAAATTCAAAATCCAAATATGGTATAAGGGAAATGAAAATCATTTATTAACATCTTAAAAGGTTCAATCACCTCATTCAAAATTATCAGACATGCAAACAGCTACCTTGCTCCTACAATAATAATAAGTTTTTGGGTAGTCATGTTAATAATCCCCAACATATTAGACCTAATTCTAGGAACAAATTGTTTCCAATGTATGATAATGATTATCTACCTAACTTTTCCAAGTTAGGTGACCTGAAGTATATATTATATTATATATATATCAAATCCAAAATTTATCTATCTCACAAGTATATATATGTATACATCAAGATTGATGGTACCATGTACCTGTCAAATATAAAAAATTCCTTCATTCCCTTGATGACCTCAACATGTGACTTGCCCATAAAATGAAGCCTCAAATTATGTACTATGGAGGATAAGTTCTGTACAATTTCAATGTCCAATAACCAATTTCTATATAGTTCATCTGTCCACACACAGCCCAACAGATGAGAAACAGGCATTTTTGGATTATCATCACAAAAAGTTTGTGTACCATAGATGTTTTCCATGGTTGAAATATTTGAGACATCTTATCTTCACTTTTTTTTTGCGCTGAAAATTCTTATCCAAACATGCATAACTCGCTCTCTCCATTCATTTTGCCTTTGTAGATGGTCACAAGGGTGTAAAGAGGATAGCAAATTTGACAGGCCAGCTAGAACAGAAGAACCACTGCTATGACAAACAATACAGCTGAACATGCCATTGCCTGCAACAGCAGCCAAGTGTTAACAATAAAATGCTAGCGCAACTAATGATTATACCATCTTAGGGTGAAAACAAAGTAGAACAGATAGATATACAAATTTTTAAAACCAATAATAGTTCATCTGGTTGCTGTCTCAATTGAGAGAGAGAGCGAGAGAGAGAGAGAGAGGCAATACTAACAGCAATTGCGGAAGCAGCAAGGCCAGCTCTCTCTCTAGGGTCCTTTCGGTAGTAGTTTCCAAAGTAGAGAATTGTGGCATAGTACCACATAAGTGGGAAAACAAAGCCTGATAGAAAACTGAAAACAAAAAAGATATATCTATTAGGCAAGACGAAATGGGGAAGATGGAGGAAGGCAGGGAGAATACTCACGAAAACCATCCTATCCCACAACCAAAGCAAGGAAGCGGCTTGTCAAAAGTCCCTAGTTGAAAGTCCTCTGCATCTCTTATAAGGGTATACTTGCCTTTCTCGTGGTCTGCAGTGTCTGTTGGTTGCCCTGCCAGGACAAGAATAGTTCAGTTGTATTCTGTGCATCGGCTTAATAAAAAATTCAGTTTCTGTAGCAGTTATCTTTTATCAAAAAAGTCGCATCTCATGAACCATTTATCAGTCAAAGCAAACTAACATGCCATCCCCACCACAACATATTAGAGTCCTGATAAAAGGCATGATAATAAAGACGAAGCTTGATCAGGATGCAATAAAAAAACTTCGTTTTCAGAAGGTAATAAATGTGCGCGTTTATGCATTTATGCGTATATGAACAACGCCCTGTTTCGGTAGGGAGAAAAATCCAAATAATAAGGACAAGGTGCCAAAGTTTGGCAAAATCATAAAGAATGGAAATGAATGCTTTAGAAGTAAGTGGTGAAATGTTTAAACTAATTTCCAAATTTTAAAAATAAAAAATAAAAAAATCCAGAGAACATAATATCGTATACTGCATGCTGAAATTAATAAATATCTCAGATTCACCCAGGTATGGCAGTCACTGGAATGATGCCATTGCATTGGTGGTAGAGCAATCAACTTTCCTCAATCAGTGACCCAGAAACAAAAAATGTAGTAATCAAAACTTGAGCAATAGTTCAGGCATGACATAAGGGAATAAATTGAACAAGATAATAGACAATGAATTTGCAGGGTAAGTGTGAAAAATGAGTGATCAAATATTTATTACATCCCAACAGGATCACTACTAGTACCTTTAAACAGTGAATTGTATCGAGCTGAAGGCCTCAAAAGATCAAAGTGCTTATCAGAAACTGATCTCACCAATTCAAGGCCATTTCTCAAACCCTCTTCCTCCTCGATAGTAGCATCTGTGACACAAAGAAGTTTCAATTTTTAGTCATTAGGAGGTATGTGGCCATAACTTAGTTATGTTTTTACTTCCTTTTCCTTTACCCTCCCCATAATTCTGCATGCATAACTTATCTTACAAAGAGAATCAAAAATAAAGATTCAATTGGGAATGGAACTTCTAAGTGGAGTGAAGTTTGACTGTATCTTCCATCACTTACATATCAAAGTACTTGCAATATATAAACATGCACAAGTAGTTTCAAGAACCCAATAATGTGATCCACATCATCTATGATCTATCAATCTGGGAAGGTAACTAGTGGATTCATAAGAAGTCTCTTTGCAAATCCCAATTTTGTGTACCTCAACACAACAAAGATTGGAGTAGAATCATTCTCATAAAAGAGCCAATAATATTCTTCATTTCACACAATATGGCAGGCATGATATGATGTAGTTGAAAAGATAAACATGAAGCAGCGTAAAATCTTCTTCTTCTTCTTCTTCTTCTTCTTCTTCTTCTTCTTCTTCTTCTTTTTTAAATGGCTAAGTAAGCAGTGTAAAATCTTCTGTGGCAACTTTGTTAAGATTTTGCATTAGCCTTTTTAACTGACATTGGTGCATTTTCAAACTACCAAGTGCAATATCGTCTTAGTTGAAATAATTCATCACAGCCTCAAATTGGGCGGTAGAGTTGCTTGAAGTAACAATGTGGAGAGCAGAATAGTCAAAATATGGAAGAGAACTTACAACTTACAAGCTCCTTTTTGTAATCTCTCTCTACTAGTGGTTGGTTGAGAGAATATTCAGGTAGCTTGTCTACACAAGAATGTAGAAACAAATATAGTTTAGTGACAAAATGAGAGGATAAATTTTGATTCCTTTAAAATTAGAACAGAATCACCTAGCTAATGCCTTTTGTTCTACATATGCAACCAAAGGGCTATTCCACCTATCTTCACAATCAACAAACTGGAATGGCTGTTCAACCTAGTGGGATAAGAGTTCAGAGATCTAACCACCTTACCAATAATATTTATGTTCTCCGGCTTCTCTATTCTTCATGCGTATTATGTTTGTATTATATATCTCATACTAGTTAATAATCAGAGGTGTCAACATGAAATCAGAAAACTTTAAATTTCTATTTCTACTCTGAACATAAAGCTAAATAGGAAAAGGGAAATCAAGTTGATTACTTGGTTCCATGTGTACTCTTGCTGATGTGTCCAGAAGATTGGGTTTTCAGTTACGCAACCACTCTCCAAATTACCTGCTTCACATAACTAAAAAGTGTGTGTCAAATTTAATGTTATCCCATCAATTTTCCAATACAGATTCTCATATGCTATATTTGATTGCCATAAAATCAAATGCAAATGAAATAGTGGAATCTTACAACTAGTTCTGGAGTCAAAAAGAATAGAAGTCAGCCAAAGCTCTGCTGTTTATTTGCATATTTAGTAAAAGAGTGCATCATCTCGCGTAGCATACACATCGAGGAATCAAAGACTACGGAAAAAAACAAGTATTTTATGCAAATATATTGACACTAGAGTTGATCTCTGCCCTAAGGCTTGCATGTTAGAAGATGACAACTATGAACTATATGCCTAACAAAGAGCCATACATCTATTTTGATAATAACCAGGAATTGGAGTTTTCGGCTTGAGCCAAGGAGCTTATTAGCAGTGCTTTCAATTGAGGCGTGGCAAACAAATGTTTTTCAGAACCACAGGCTTCACAATGAGCCAGAGAATACTTTAAATTAACACTAATTGATTAGTTATAACAAAGAACTTAACACAATCTCCCAAATTTATCCATTCTCGATATGTTGCTAGAAGTGTGTGTAGATATTCCTGTGTGTATGTATGTGTGAATGTCAGTGCATCAAGCCACAACATTTGATTTTGAAATTAGGAAGTAATGGAGAAAAAAAAACTGAAATTGATTCATAAGCAAGAAAATACCAAACTTGTGTTCGAAACTAATAAAAATCATAAATAACAAACACAAAAAAGAAAGAATTCAACTCGATATTATCAGTCCTCTCAACACTCAAACAACCTCCAGGCAAAGCATGCTGTAACAAGAACACCATATTCAGAATAAATTAATTAGGAAAGACTAACACAGAGAAGGATAACTTGCCTTCGATGAGTGAAACTTCAGATCAGAAGTTTTAGAGAGAGAGAGAGAGAGAGAGAGAGAGAGAATGCGAAGGAGTCACTGTTAATTACATGACAAGCAACGTTCCTTCTCGGCACTGAACTAGTGAAGCCGAGAGCGACCCACTCTCTCTCTCTCCGTCTTTCATTTACAGGAAGACGAAATGATTTTATCAAATGGGTACTGATTGAATCAGTCGGCGGTGAGGTAGAAAGTTCAACTGTGAAATTTGATTAGAGAATGGCTTCAAATGTCAGCAAGTCTCCACTTTGACTGCAAACTTTCTGCTCATATTTGGAATTTAATTGGTCAAATTTTGATGGATTAAGATTAACAAATTATATTCAATTTTTATTTTTTATTTTTCAAACTGCCGGCTTGATGCCAGCAAGTAGCGACAATCCTGTGATAATAAACAAAATTTTGTTTTTTTAATGTTTTTTCAAAACTATTACATGATGCAATGGAGACCACTAAAGGAACAAACACTCCATTAACATTCCTATCGACTTAATTGTTTTATAATTTGTGGATTTAAATATTGGCAATCACTCAACAGAGTATCTATAATGACACATTATTTATACAATACATAAAGTGTAACTTAGTCTAAAATATGAGTTTTCATATATATGTATATGGATAAATTACACTATATGATGCATGTCTAAGTTTGCTAATTTGTCTAGCCACAAAAAAAAAAAAAAAAAAAAGAAGAAGAACTTGGGATGCCTAGGTTGGAAAAGACAAAAGGGTGGTTTGCCAACTACCACAATTAAAAGTTCAAAAAAGAACAGTAAAAATCGAATATCAATTATAAAAACATCTATAAAAAAGTTGAAAGTTAATACAAAAAGTCTACATCCGAGCAAATACTAAGAGCTTGTCAACTTGTTCTTCCTTTGTGGGCCAACAAAGCAATGATATACACTTGTGTTCGCAATTAATTTGGTTGCGTTATGGATTGTCAACTTTTTAAATTATTTTAAGCTCTTTGAACTTTCAACCAACTTCAAGCAATGTTAAAGGGCTATTCAATGGTGATATTAGCTTCAGGTTAGACGAGCAAAAGAGTAGCTATACTCAAATGCATGGCGTTGGTTGTGATTCACCCAGCCCATGTCCTCTAAAAGCCCAAAAAAAAAAAAAATAAGGTTAACACACTCGAACAATCCAAGCCCATAACACTTTCTCTACCCATTTTATGCCAAGCAAGGCCACTGGTAAATGAAACTTGAGGAAACAAAGGTTGGGACTGGTAGATAAAATTCTTTTTTTTTTTTGGGAGGGATCAATTACAAGTATAGTTAGAAAGGAGTGAAGAGTTAGTAGGGGTAGGGAGTTAATAAGTTAGTAGACTAAATTTTACAGAGTTAAAGCGATATTAGGAGCATATATTATTTATTTCAAGTAACACGCTCATGTCGTGAATCGAACCCTTGACCTCGCCTAAGTTAGGTCAGAATTGACCATTGGGCCAAAGGCCCTGGTCATAGATGAAACTTTTGGAAAGAAGGGTTGGGGGGAGTTTATTTTCCCTTCCTTGATTTGTTTGGTTCTTAGTTTAGAGAGAAGGGAAATAGAATCTAAAAAAGATAAGAAAAAGTGTCTTTTATTTATTTATTCATTCTTTATACCTTACTTATTTCTTTTATCATTTATTTGAATTTCATTTTATTTGCAAAACCAATAAAAAAATCCATTTTTTCTCTCTCACCTATTTTCATTTTCCCTTTCATGCATTTCAAATAGAAGTGAAGAAATGTTTTGCCGTATCATCAATTTCAAAAATCCATCTCTCTATATATATACACAAGTAGGTTGCTCAATTTGATTTTCGTAAAATTTTAATTTTTTAAAAAAAATTTCCCAACCATTTCCCAACCATTTTCTGAAAATTTAATTTTTTTTTCAATTTAATTTTCTTTAATTTCCATTACTCGAATATAAATTATACGTTGGGTGTTTAGAGAACCTATGTGTTTCTAAAAGGAATTGAAATATTGATAGGTTTGGGATTGGATTGCGATCGTGACAACAATGAAGAAAGAAATTATTCAGTGTTCTTGAAGAGTCACTTGAAATTGCTCATTCACTCACTTGAGAGTGGTTTCTCACCTGTTAGGTAAGATATTTGATTTCATTTAACAGAGAGATCCTATCGCTATGAGGTGCTCCAAAAGCACTGAATTATTTTTCCAACGAAGGAGGTGGAAGTAGTTGGGTAATACATTAATGAAGGAGGTGCAAGTTGGATAGTACGTACGATAATGGCCGCGATGATGCTGGCGATGGCTGCAGCAGCAGTGCTGGGGCGGCCGGTGGGTGCATTTTGTGGCTAGAAATGCATTCACTTGGTCTATATGTATCCACTAAATTTAAATGCTCTTACAAGCTTACCATACTCTTCACCCAAATTATTTGAAATTAAAGGCAGTTTAAATACAGTTTTTTTTAAAATTTTTTTTGTTTGATTTTTTTTGGCTTACAAATAAAAAAAATTAAAATTTAAAAAAAAATTTACTTTTTATTTTTTGGCTTTTCTACTTAATTCTTTGGCATAGTAGTGTTGACTCTACTTAGTGTTGGACTGTAAAATAAAGTTAATAAATAGAAAATCAAAAAATGAAAAATAACAACAATGGTAATTAAACATTTCCACAAGTGCTTATGATTATTTTTTCTTTTTTTTGGGTGTGCCTATGGGGCTAAATTTGTGCTTTTCCACTAGGATAAGAATTTTCTGCAAACTACAGAGTTGAAACCTCCAGCTACTCGTGTGCGTGTTGTAGCCCACAGCTCTACGGAGAGTCTCCAAACAGGGCATATTTTCTCAAACAATGCCATTAAGATTTTTACATATAAACTTCTAAATATGCAACACGCACAAGAGGTTCCTGTTGCCCCGTCTACAAATAAAACTATATCATTTTCACTAATATTGTGTTTTGAATTTGAATTTATCAAGAAAAAAAAATGTAAGAAAAAAGTGAACAACATGAAAGAATATTTTTATTTATTTTTCTTATTTTTTTTCTTTTCCATTGCCAAATTCAGGTCCAAAGGCAACCTAAATGTTTTCTTAGCGTTAGGAGTGTTTACGGTTCGGTTCGGGTGGGGTAGTGATAGTAGCCACCTGATCCAAGAAAGATCGAGTTAAAAGTTTTTAGAACCACTTTTGACCTAATGGGTGATTGAGTTGTTCGGGTTCAAATTCAGTAAAAAAACTTATTTTTAGTGAAAAAATATTGGTTTAAGTCTTGTTGATCGGGTTAAATTAAAGAAATAAAGATCCGACACTCAAATCGAATATAATTGTATTGGGTGAAATCCACACGTTATTCACTCATAGAGTGATCTGATCGGATCGGATAATGTTGGCCGGACCAGCCGGTTTTTCAAACAGCCCTGCTTAGAGTGCATTGACTAACAGATATCTTTCGTTCAATTGTCCCATCATGGCGTGCTTAGTGTAACGCAACACTTTGACTTTTCTCTTAGATTCAAGCACGTGCAATCACCATTGGTCTTCGAGGTCGCAGAGTAACATGATGGTAAAGATCATTTCACGTGGATAAGGTTTGAGATAATAATGCTCTTTAACTTTCTCTAAGTTGAA